>CAEFZY010062061.1:0-18964 GCA_903066815.1 Brachyrhaphis roseni
GCAAACAGCCCATACATAGTAACACAGCACTAAACAGGGCTGGTTAAAAAACATACGGTAAAAGTCACTGAGAGGCATTAACTTGTGTCTTCCTCGACACATATATTCCACCTGTCTCACTCTTACCTTTTCTGCTGGAGCGCCCCTGGCAGTGTTAGAAAAAAATTCATAAACAAGCCGCATCGTTGTATAAGCCGCAGAGTCGAAAGCGTGTGACAAAAGTCGCGGCTTATAGTCCGGAAAATACGGTATTTAAAAATGTATTCTTTTATGTATCATTTGCTTACAACCTTCTATAAAACTCTGGGTCTGTCTTGCTTTAATATATTAGAGTCTTTTGAGCCATATCTTTTTGGCAGGTCGATAACATTTATATTTATTGAGGCTCCTTTTAGAGTCAACAGTGATGGGAAAGTTTTAGAAATTTCTCAGCTCGTTATGTGAATTTGTATCTTTTTGTGGAGTAGAAATGAAAGCGTTAAGGGCCTCCGAGAGAAGATTAAAGGGCTGAAAGGCTGAACACATGGGTTTTATTTACTGCTTAGGAAGGCAAGATTTGCAATCAGTTCCCCTGAGAGGGCTCAAAGGATAAGGATGACTGTGGCTCCATTATTGCTCAAGACTACTGTGAAGTTTAGGATCATACCTCATTTCATGCCACTCTGGACTTTCCCCCTAGCTTCTTCAACCAGCCAGCATTGATCAGAAATGCAACATCCACCGCTAAATACCATCACTTAAAAACTCATTCTTCAGGACATTGATTTAAAAGTCCACCAGTTCTGCATACTGACACATCTTGTAACAACTAACATTATTTATGCTTCATATGGCTTAGTAGATCTGCTACAAAGCAGGAGAACTAACCAATCATAACTACAAAATAAAAAAGAACATTTGTTTCCCCTTAAAATCTGTTGTTTTTAAAGCTTCCACATGTTAGAAAAGCCCCACAAAAGGGCTATTGAGATGTAAAAGTGATCCTTGCATGCAGTTAGCAAAGTCTCATTTGTTCCAATTCAGCAGCGCAGCATAACTAAATCTGGTGATTTTCTGCTCAATCATTAACCCTGTGTACTTATACTGCCCTGGTTTCCAGCTAATAGAGCAGCCTTCTGTATTTATTCAGTCATTCAAAGGTTTCCCAATATGTAGAAATGTGTATTTCCATTCCCCACAGATATACACATCTTTTCAGTTGTTTTGAGGTTGTACAGATTTCCACCATTGAAAATGGTGCATTCAAATAGCACGGCTGCTGTGACATTCTTCCAACTTGCTGTATATGCTGGTGTGATGAAAAATGCAATACGTGGATCTAAAGCTGAGTGAAACAAGGGAACTTTGAGAAACTTTGAGTCCTGCCTTGTTTTGGAAGTATGGGTGTCACTTTATGTGTCCCCATTGGGAATAGGGCATGTGTTCCAGGACCAGCAGAGTGTAACTCACACTTTCCAAACACTTCGCTACCGAGTCTTTATACTGACTTTAGAATAAAAAAAAAGTTTTAATTTCTGGAAAATGACTGTCTCAGAATGAAACTTCAATGCTCTATCAGTGTCTCAAAGTGGAAGAATAATAGTTTGCCAAGTTAACCAGAAAGTAGGGCATGCAACTGCCTTCATTTTCAGTTTCAAGCATCCAGCATGCCAATGTGAGTGACATATGTGTGGTGTTGAGTGTTAAAGTTAGAGTGTTAGAAGTGTAATATGTAATGGGTAAGCATATCTTTCCATGGCATCATGTTTTGTATGCCTTTAAAACAAAATGATAAAAAGTAATGTCAAGACACAGAAATAATAGAAAAGAACAGAAGAAGTTTACGGAAAATTAGATGTTAAATCATGCCTCCAAGACATCTCCATTAGTTTCAAACTACAAATTAAAAATATCTCTTCATGTAGTTTGCCTTGCAAATAACTAGATACAAATCTGCTTCTGTGGAACAACTTATACTCGGATGAAGAGCTCACACAAAGCTTTAATAATTGTATAAAAAATATGATGTTATTGTTAGATTAAAATCAAACAGACTGAGCGTGAAATTTATTTATGTAAAAATGTCTTGCAGTTGTAATGTGGGTTGGTAAGAGAGAATGCTCACCTGCTGACTTCAGGTTAAGGTTTTCTCTGATCTCCTCGTGGTCACATGGGTGGGTAAAGTCAAAGATGCTGTGACCTGTGAGCTCCACCTGATAAAAAACAGAATGAAGATTCTTCAGAATCAGAAGCCAACAATCTAACATTACTTCCTGTCCACAATAAATGTCCACAAACAGTTTTGAACAAAACACTTGGTGCTTAAATGTAGCAGCGTCTTTTTCCTTATTATAGGATTTTTAAAGGATTTGTGATTCATGTTATATAGACATAAATATATGGAAACGCCTTCAGTCTAAGGACCATGAAAATGGTTTACAAGTGAGACGTGAAGTTGATTTCTAGCAGATTTCTAGAGAAGTCTGTTGATTTCTAAATGGTATATGCAAATCATTGTTTAGGCTAATTAATGCTATAGGTGAAAAAGCAAGGGAACAGCTTCCTGTAACTTTTGTCCACAATCAGTTTAATGTAACCCCATTTTGATTTGCTATCAATTTGTTATCAAAATTCAGATCAGCATCCCCACTGTGCGACAAATGCCATATTGAAGAAGCCACAGTTCTCCATTCTTACGCTTTGTGTACAAAATTAACCCCATTTTGGTCTGGCTTATTCAAAACATTATCAGATATGTTTCATACAGAGTTGAGGCTGGACCCACTTCTGATTGTACTCAGAGTTTCTGTTCAATTTTCACAACTTAATAAATACCAACAACAATTATTATCTTATGCCTTCATCGTAGGGAAAAAGCTAGTGTTGATGTTCTGGAAAAAATCAGAGGTTCCATCAGTTAAATTCTGGCTGGGAGAACTGGTAAAGCTCGCTCACCTGGAAAGAATACGGTTTTTCTTAGCTAATAACTTAAAGCGTTTCGATAGAACTTGGCAACCCCTTCGACAATATATTTATAACTCTATTTGAAGAGAATTTGATTTGACTCTCTGTGTGATAAGATGTAAGTCCTAGGGACAGGGGAGGGAGGTGGGTTTAGGGAATGTCCTTGTTTATTTATGTTACCTTTGTTTTGTTTTGACTTTGTATTGTCTTTATGTTTTATGTTCATATCAAAAGAGGATGGATTTGTATTGTTGATGTTTCAATTTTCATATTTGATTCCTCAATAAAACTGTTTCACAAAAAAAAAAATCAGATCAAAACATAAAGGAAACATGCTACCATTAGCATAGCAATTTAGCTAATCTGCTCACATAAAAACATCAGCTAGTAAGACGTGAATATATTGAAGACTGTAACCACATAATGTCTTCAACTCATGTTTTGTGAAGCAAACAGTTATACTATTTAATTCTCCAAAATATTCATTTTTCTAGAAGACTTTGTTTTTTAGAATACACTTTTATCAATTTTGTTTAAATAAGTTTTTGATTATCGTTATTTTAATGAAAGTGAAATATTTCTACAGGTTGGCTAACTTTGAAGGGTGGTAGTTAGCATAAAATATAAATATTATTTAATTATATAATTGCAACATCCCACTGAACAGAAACAAAAAACTACATTAAAGCTTCTTGGTAAAATACTTACGTTATATCAGGATAAGACTCTAAGAACCTATAAGTATGAACATGCCTACACTTTCACAATACTATTTACTTAGTGCTGTTTTATTAGCAACTCACACTAATTAAACAGCAGTCATGCAAGAAAGAATGGAGGCATTGCACTAATTTACAAATTTGGATGTGCTCCTCAGATATTTATTATTATAAGCCATCTTGTCACTGGGCTAACAAGCACTCTAGGTCAACATAAATAATGTTACTAGCTTTTCTCATTAGCTAACAGTAGTGATTTATTTTGTAATAAACACACTAGAAGAACTGGGTGACGATTAGTGGGAGCAAAAAGACAAAGGTCACCTTCAGAAACCTGGCTTGTTTGCACCAAAACAGGAACATGTAGCTTCAGATGCTCAGAAGTCACACAATAAACTTTCTTTCTTGGATGATTCGGTTTTAAAGTTTTTGCCAAAAAAAGAAGAGAAATGTTTACAGCTGAAACTGTCCTGTCTATAGCACACACAGAGCCGACCTCACAAGTACTTCACACAAACACAGTGATGTGTTCGTGTGACACCTTGCATGAAAGTCTTCTGTTGGCCTGAGTTTATATTATCTAGTTATTAAAATAATAGTAATACATAAAAGCAAAAAAAAAAAAACATACTTACAGTCATTGGAGACATTTTAAGAAAAAATGTAATAAAGGTTTTTCTGCTTTTTAATTTTGTCTTAATTATTCATATTGATACACTTTCTGACTATTATTCTTAATGCATTTTTAAATAATTAGTCAGACTAAACTCAAACTAATCCCTGACGTAGTGGTACAGACTGATTTTATGCTAGCTGCAGCTACAACACTAGCTAGTAATCGGTGCAGCTGCATTATGCAAATTCAATAATAACAATAAAAACTTTTTCTACACATTTTTGCTGCATGTTATTACCTAAAACCACAGTGAAATGAAGTGGAGAATGATCAACAAGTCAAATTAAAACCAAGAGCAAACATGCTAATGTTAGCATAACCATTTAAGCTAACTGGCTCATATTGAAATGTGGTCAGCAGGATTTAGAAGGGAGTTTATTAGAGACTGTAGATGTATCTGCTGAATCCGACATGGCTTTAGAAGCAAGTGATAAAGCTTAATAGCAGCTTTCTTAACTAAAATAAAGAAAAAATTAAAATAACCTTTTATGAAAGAATAAAAGCAGGACTGTTCCACAGAAACTTAGTGCAATGGAACTCTTATTTTTGCAAATGCTTAACCCTAATTTAGTCAAATTGGGAACAAAAATAAATAAAGTGGGACATTAGTATCTCTTTCTTCTAATAATGCTTATTTTTCTGTTTCAGTCTGATTCAGCAAAAAGCCATTCTCTCACAGCACTTGTGTACCTGCGTGAGGCCCATGAATTTGTTGATGTTCTCGGACAGGAAGATCATGTCGCCATCTGACGTTACCACTGTGACGAAGCCCTCCAGAGACTTCAGGTACAGATTGTCCATGAGCCGGTCCTCCTCGCTATCGCAGCTGTTGCGGTCTGGGAGCGGAGAAGAGATTATTTCTGTCACTGCTTGCTGAAGTTAGAACTGGCATCGGCGTAGATCTCAGCAATAGGCTTGTTTCCCCTTTTGCAACCAAATAGAGATAGTCCAGACTTGAACAGATAACATATGAAGCAATTACTTTCAAATACACAGCGCAGCACAGTGTCCAAACATTTACACAGAGAGACTGCGGTCTGTCCTCGAGGTCTCCTTCCAAAGATAATTAATATATCTTTGGATATATTAATTATATATCCAAAGATATATTGGATATATATCTTTAATATATCCAATATATATTTAGTTCAGCAGTGTATGTGTGTGTGCATGCTTGGACAGCAGCTTCAAGCTGAACAAAGCCCAGTAGTTGGTGGGGTGGAGGGTGGGAAGCTCGCAGTTCCTCTGTGCTTCCCTGAGATAAGAGGGGAGCCGTTCCCAAGGCTCCCGGTGAGGATTGGGGATCGAGTTTGGATCCAGGCCTGGTTCATGCAGAACTCCCACAGGAGCCTGGAGCTTTTCCCATGGGCCCCCAAAATTGCATCAGAGTTCTTTGGGACCCAAGTCCAAAGAGTAAGTGCCACCTTTGGCCTACATACTGTACTTAGCCGTGATTACCAGTCATTTGGACTGAGCTGCACTTTTTTCTCTGCCCTGTTGTTTTTTGGTTGCGTAACCGACCTCATTTGAAAAGAATGGGCTGCAGAGCGGAGTCCGACACAAAACTGCAGAACTGATAATTCCCCCTTCTTTCATGATGTTTGTGCTGCTGCCGTGTGCAGAGTACGTCGGTAGGAAGGAGATTGTGTTTAGAAGTGTAACACGAAGCAGAATATGACAGAAAATATGAAAGGAGTAATTTAAGGGTGTGTAGCTAACTCCCGACAAACTCATTAGGAAACCTTGATAACATCATCTGCTCTCTGCTATGGGCTGAGGGGACTCAGGCTCATATTTCTGGATTTTACACCAAAGACAGAAAAACATACTAAAAATCCTTAAAAAGATAAGTGCAATAAATTACATAAAATTTATAAAAGTATATCTCTGTACATCTTTATCTGGTTTAAAAATTAAGCAATGATAAATAATTTCAAAATGCTTGCGCGTATAATGTGATGTATATTCTGTCCAATTAAATTAAGAAAAAAACCTAATCTGTTGGGTAGAAAAAACCACAGCATGGCCAGTTTGCTCGCTTCTGAAAAGACACAATAAGTTTGATCACTAGCTGTGTTTACATTACAAATGTGTGCAAACATTTTTCAACATTCCACAAATATATAAAAAAGCACAATTTCACAATTTTGGTGTTTCCATTAAATAAGAAATGCAATTAAAAACCCACATGACCACATTTGATTATGTAATAAGTCATTAGAAAACAAGCCGCCATCAACCTCCAACTACTTCCTACCATCTTCTTCTGCACCATGGCAACATCATGTGCTGCTTATGTGATGGGAAGAAAGTGTTTCCATCTCTGATTTGTGAGTTAAACCAAACAAAAAAACACACCTCATCCTAGCGCCAAAACATTTTGTAGACAAGTTTTTCAAAAGTGAGGTGTTTCCATTAGGCAAATTTATTTGTGAAATGTTGTGCAGTTGTCAATGGAAACACAGCTACTGATAATGTTGCTTTGTTGAAACAGATTCCGATTTATTTTTTTATATAAATAGAAGTGATTAAATTTACTTCAGAAACATGTTTTTTTAATGTAATTATTGTTATTATTATTATTCATTTGGATAAAACTTTCAACTAAAACGCAACAAGTGTTAAAAGATTTTGTTTCGAACAGGTTCCCTGTGTGAGCCCGGTCAGAAAAAAAGCTCCTCCTCATCAAAGTGCTTCATCTCGCATTCATGTTATGTAACCAGGTGTTTTCTCTGCACGTGCACCAAAGACAGCCGTGGATGTTGCAGCGCGCGCGCTGTTTGTGAGCGTGCACGGCGGCTCGTTTGGCGCCATAGCGGTAAGCTGTTATGGCTAGCGGGGAGACCGCCAGCAGCAGCCGAACGATGGGCAGAGCTCTGCTTCCTCTCCGGTATCTGCCCTCATCGGCAGCAATCAGAGCAGCCCGATTGCGTTATCAGCAGCTGCATCGGATGGATCTCCCTGCTCTCTCCTGCCCTCTCACACTTCTTCCTACCCTCATCGCCTTCGCTCCTCCACTTTCTCGTCTTTCCTCCTGCTCACTTCTCTCTCCGCACCTCCTTCTTCTCCTCCTTTACAAAAGTTCCTGCAATCAATGTAGTGATTGAACTTGAATTTCAGGAAATTTAAATTAAGATGCTGAAATTGCATTGTAATTCAAAATTCAACCCAGTTTTGCGTGGCGGCCTGATGTTTGGCTGCCAGCAGAGGGTTCAAAAGCAGGTATCTTAAGATCTCTTTATTAATTTATTTTTATTTGTGTCCTGTCGGCAGTGTAGCACTCAGAATTACTGTCAGAGTACCAAGCTGAACCCAACAGATTTGCTTTCACAAGTGGAGGGTTACAGCTGTGATGCTCCACATCTGGAAAGTATTCACAGCACTTAATTTTTAAAATTTTTTTGGTACAATCTTATTATTCCAAATTGTACTGAATTAATCTTTCCTCAGAATTCTAGACACAAATCCTAATCTTGACAACTTGGACAAACGTTTATGTCACATTTATGTCATCATTGTGCCAGCTCTTTAGAAAAGCCCTTTAAGAATCTACAAATCACACACTAACATCAAACTGTTAGGTCAATATTAACGTTGCTACCGTCAATGAGCTAAAGCCTAATCTAAGAAAAATGTTAGAAAAGTTGCCATACCCTGATGAGGTGGCTGTGGCTGTTGCTTATGTTATTTCTGGATTCTGTTATTTTTGAGTGTTAATACAAATTGTATGAAAATAAACTCTTTCCTGAAAGTTTTACATGCAAATATCCTGTTATGTTAATGTGGAAGGCTTTTTTAGTGTTTTAAAAATTTATTAAAAATATCAAACCAAGAAATGACATTTGTGTAATTATTCACAGCCTCCATGAAGTTCAGGTCAGGGATTGAGGAGTAAAATAAAATTGAGCCACGATAACACAAAAAAGTTACCATATATTCTGTCTGCTATTTCTAACTGTGTTAAAATAATTTTAACATTTCTTTCCATGAAATGTAATTTCTCCATTACTTCTATTTCAAAGTGATTCACTCCTTCTTGATATCATATAATTCCCTTTTAGCAGATCTGCGACATTTACAGATATTTACATATCTGTAAATATCTGTACAGATATGTACAGATATATCTGTACAGATATATCTGTACAGATACATTTACAGATATTTACAGATATTTACATATCTGTAAATGATTTCCTTGATTAATGAAAGTGTACAAATCAAATTATGGGAAGCAGCGATGGCTGTTTGTTAAGATAGCATTGCCTGTATCCTCTGCACACAATGCAAAGCAGTTCATTACACAAACAGAACATGGACAGGCACATAGGAGCAGAGTGATGGCACATTAAACATGGCAGTAAAGATTTATAGATAACATTAAGCTCTTGCGTAAATCCAAACAATTTCCTGTTTTGCTGACATGTTGTTATAAGAGTGAATTGTTGAGCTGCTGGTTATTGTTTAGAGTTGCACAAAATCGACATCATTAAGTGCAGAAAACCACTTCTCTATAAAAAGGCGTCTGAATTATGTTAAAAAAAACATTTATCACTCTAAATATAACTATCTATGGAGTATTTAGGTTGTATATTGGTGGAAATTGTTCAATGGTGAGACAAGATTTCAAGAGGTTTAATGAGTTTACATGGAAATATATATCAAATATTAAAAAACACCAAAGCACTAAATCAAAAAGTTGAACTGGGATATTGCAGTGTAAAAGTATTCATAATGTGTGAACTATTTTTCATGTTGTGTCACAATACAATAGCAGATTTAAGTGCATTTTATTGAGCTTCAGTGTGAAACAGAGCATAATTAAAAAGTGGAGATAAACAATGAATAATTAATAAAAAAATCTAGAAAATGTGTATCCTGCTCTTTATAAGCACCCCTCACTAAAGGATGACCCTGAACATAGCACCGTCCTCATGTTTTAATTGTTTGCTCCTATGTTTGTTTTTAGGTTTGCTAATGTTCTGTTAAATTGTAACTAGAATACTTTAAAACACGATAAAGACAAAGAGAAAAAAAACATTCAAGAAGCATGATTATTTTTTGAAGAAGCAGTAAAAATTGATGTTAAAGTGTCTTTACATTTCTGAATCTACATGACTGAATTTGTTCTGTCTTTAGTTCTTTGAATATAATTTGATTTTACTCAAACTAAATGGCTAACTTCTCCCTTGTTGCCTTTACATAACTAAAATATGAAAGAGTCCATGGGATGCAATATTTATATTTTAAAACATGTTTCTGTTTTCATGTTCATTCTATAAGAAGATAAATTTGTAAATTTGTAAATGTACAAATTTGTAAATTTGTACATTTTTAGTCATATACTAAATTGGGGAAAATCCCTTCATATATAGGTAACTGAATTTAGAGAAAAGTTTAGTAAATTCAGAGAAGAAACATATAAATTTGATCATGTATGATGACATTTGTTTTTTTCATAGAGTGCGTCATTCCAAAGACTTAATTTTTTATTATGGTACCAAACTCAGTTTTCATCTGTTATTTTCTCTTTCTTGTACCCAAACGAAGGAATGACAGTTATACCAAACTGTTCAAACCTTTCCAAAAAGTCCTTAAGAAGCCAACAGCAGATTTAACTTTAAATAAACAATTGGATTTTTCATTTCCTTTGAGCATTGCAGACTGAAGCCTAGCTTCCCATGTTGGGTTAGCTGAGCTCATAAAGGCTTTTGTAACAGTTAGAGAAAAACAAACCTTAAAAAAACAAAAAAGCCAATGACATTGACCAATGACGTTGCAAACTGTTTAATTTGTTTTCCCTCAGATCTTGTTCTGAGACACCAAAAGCAGAAAAAAATAAGTCTGCTGCTTTTGTTGAATTTCCTCAGGTTCTGATCTTACAAAGACAAATAGAGGGGATCAGGAGGAGCCTTCCAACGTGGGTTAACAATAAGTCGCATACAATAAAGCCTGTAGCGAGGGCGTGCTGTCCATTTGCATTTTTCCCTTTCTGCAACTTCCACCTGTTTGCGTATATAAACGCGTGTAGCAGTAGTTTGTGTGAATGTACTTGTGGTGAGCAGCTTGCGTGTGCGCAGGAAGCTTATGGCCAGCCTCATGATGGAGGCCTTGTCCAGGTGGGAGCTGACGCTGTGAGGCAGGGGCAGCTGGTGGGCCAGCTCGTAGAACACCTCCGTCTCTTTGCTGCGCCTGCAGCGCGCCGCATCACGTGACTTCTCCTTACGCCGCTCTGAGCTGCTCCTGTGCCACAAACACACACAGGAAGAAGGCGAGTTAAAATAAACCATTAGTCTGTGACAGTCCACTTCAAAGTTTTAATATCTGCCTGCATCATTCATAAATTTGCTTTCTATTGATGGTTACAGACTTTTGACTCGTTAGCATCGTTTAGCAATAATCAAGCCTAAATAAACTCACTGTTTGGAGTATTTCCAGTTTGGACACTGCTGCAGGCTAGAATCAGTGTAAAGAAGGCCATGTGATTCAACAGGCATAAACACAAAATGTCACCTTGTTCACTGCAGCATCAGTCACACGGGTCCTCATGGTTTCCATAGGAACCGTGTGAAAATCATTTCTGGTTGTCAGTATGCTTTTGCTGTTCGAGCAACTTTTTCTTGTTTTGGAGGTTGAGTTATTTAGGAACTAGTTCAGTTGGATCCAGCCTGACACACTTCACAGGTCAACGTTTTGCAGGAAAACGCTCCACCTAGTGACGTGCCTAAGAAGACTAAAATATAATAATAGGATAGATCTTCACTTGACTGACCTATGAATTTGTTTTCATCATAATTTCAAAATTTTTAAGGGTCAAAATTACAGAACTTAAAAATTGGCTTTTTCTTTTAGGAATGCACACACAGACATTTGGGCCAATATCTGATACAATTTTTATCTTTTCAACCCAGTGACAAAAAGTCGACCATGCAAACTGACACTGTTTCTCTTCTTCAGCTAAACAACCCTGAGGCCTGTCACAATAACAAATTTTGCTAGACAATAAATTATTTATTGCAATAAACAATAATAGTTTTATATTGAGACCATTTTCAAGTAATAAATTGATAATGTCATAAGGTCACCCTCTCAAGACCAATAGACTTTAGTTTAGTAATGAACAATTCACACTGGAACTGGAAGATGTTTTAAATATTCAAAATAAAACTCAAGAAAAAACAAAAAACAAAAAGGAAATAAAAAGCACTTAGGCACAATGAGGCAGACTTTTAAAAATAATGATGGTTTTTACAACACAGTAATGGAGATATTCATGAAAAATAATTGCATATGGACTCCATATACAAATAAAGCTAAGATCATACACAACTTTCATTTTTAATTTGTTAAAAAGAGATCAGTCCAGAAAAACATGAAGAAAAAAAAAAACTTGACATTATTTTAAAAATCCTGTTTTTCTTGCCATTATATTCTTGAACAGCATGGAATTTATGAAACCATAATTAATAGTTTGCAAAACAAATAAATATTTCAATGAAGGTCAAAATTAAAAAAAAAAAAAAAACAGCTTCTATTTTGGATTTATATATTTGTACATCTTGCTCCAGACTCATTACGCGTCACTTGGCATGAGAAAGAAGTCCTTCAGTGTCGGTGGCAGTTTGCCAGGTTCCCAGGGAGGGAAAAGTTTCACAAATTTAGGAAAAGACAGAATGTGAGCGCCAAAAATAGACTGCAAGTATTTTATCATATGACATGTCATTTTCCTCATCACGGTAAAGGAATTTGTTGACTAATGAGTGTCATCCACAATACTTTAGTCTTTATTATTATACAGACACAAACAGGAAGTAGACGTCACCGTTGTGGATCCTGTGTTTGTGTTTAGTCACCGTTTGATTCTAACTGAGAAACACATTGAAGCAAAATTTGAAATTTGGAAACATACGTGAATAAACATGTTTGGAGTCCAGCAACGAGGACGCCGAGCGGATGTTCCACTGAGAGGAAACTATTATGAACAGATGACGATTTGAATAAAAAAAAAGATTACTTTGTGAATGAAAAGCCACTTGAAGATGAACATTAGAGTGATTATCATCATTTCCTCTGCTTAATTCAGTGTTGCTGTAAGGCCTCATACAGCCTTGAATCATACACAAGGCTTGCATTCACATATTTTTATGTTAATGCATTAAAATATGCATTCACACTGTTTTCACCCAAGCAAACACGCCAGTAAATAGATCTCTGTGAATTTTTAAAAATGCAGAACCAGGGGCGTGCTGTGGTGGCGCAGGGGTTTAGCACACCCCACGTTTGGAGGCCTTAGTCCTCGACGCGGACGTCACGGGTTCGACTCCATTTTTCTCTCTGTTTTTGCCTTTGTTATGAAACCCATTCCCAGTCTGAGGTGAAACATTTATTCCTAAAAGAGAAATTCATAATTTATGCATTTAAAGCCGGGAGAGAGGACCAATCAAAACTTCTTGCTTGAACACCTCCTTTCACTCAAACTGGACACAGGATGACCTGTATGGATATTTACATCAACCACTTGTGTGGAATTATTTTTCTTTGGTGAACTCCAAATCAGGGTAAGAGTTTAAACCCCTCCTCATTAGCTCTGGTTGTGCAGCTCAGTGTGAACCACAGAAATAACTTGGAGTGCTGAGGATGAGAATGATTCATCTTTGTGAACAAAGAATTATGTGTGGTGTTTACATCTCAACGCACTTCCCAGATTATTGAGATGCTTATAAGCAGTTTATGTATGTGTTCACGGTTGGCGAACACATACATAAACGAACCTGCACGATGTGGTTAGAGCAAACCAGAACTAACGAGACGTTAATCACCCATCACGCTGATTTTATATTATTATATTATTCTTTTTAGTATTTTTTTTTGGTTACACGATGCACCAAATCATATCAAATGCTTTGTCCACTTAGTCAACCAGAGTTAGTGGGTGCGGTCGTGCGGTGATCAGAAAAACTTGTCCCATAAACTCGAGCAACCAACTGTGAGCTTATTAAAAACTCAACAAACAGTAAATGGAAGAGTTTCTAAAGCCACATTAGAAGCAATAATTAAATCTCCATTTGTTGTGCATTTTTGCGCAGTGCAGCGAATTTAACTCATCATGCAGGGCCAGTCCAAGGCTGTATGAGGCCTGGTACAGAATTTGACTGAGGGGCCCCTCTTGCTGCTAAAAACATCAGCACCTCTAACAGCTTCTGTGTTAAGTGAGTTTACCAATTTGCATTTGTGAACAAACAGAGCTCAAACTCAAAGATAAACTCACAGCATCAGATTGTAGCTATAGTAACAAAACAATCTATGAATATTGTTCTTTGAATGTTTACAAAGAAAACTTGCCAGCTCCTTAAAATCTTACATTTAGATGTTAAACAATTTAAAATACTTTAATCTATGTATGCTGAAACCATTAAATCAAATTTAGCAGCATTGATAATCTCAATAAGCAAATGAGATTATCACAGAAACATTCATGTTTCTGTGGTCTGTTTTAAAACTTTAGCATTTATGGGCCCCTGAAGCCCTGGGGGGCCTTATGAAGCCGCTGACTTAATTTGGATTAAACAGAAGGGCAAATAATTGATATTCAATTTAATTGTATTTTTTGATTTGTTTTTAAGACTAGTTATGGGTTTTAATAGTGTTTCACTGGCAATGTTTTCCCGTATAAAGTGTTAAGTTGAGAATTAACATGTAATTACACAGTAATATTTTTAGATTTCCTGTCTACTTAACATCTTTTACTACAAAAACACGGTGGAGCGCCAATGGACCATCGCGACAACCGATCACAAGGCTTAGCAAGTTTTCTGGGGGAAACTCTGTAGCCTGATCACTTAAAAATGAAGCTGGAGAAGTTGTCCAAAGAGCCGCTTCTTCTATCGCTTAGTCAGGAGCCTGAAGATATAACTAACTGGTTCAGCAGTGTGCATTAAGTGTTAGGCAATATTGAGGCCAACCAACCAAAGGACAATTTTAAAACTGCTCAAATTTTCCATCACACCATTCCAAGGGTTTGAAGTCCCTATAATAATAGGAAATTACCGATAAATTGGCCCGATCTAATAGTTTTGGGAGGGTAGCAGTTGGCTGATACGTTCTCCATGTCCCATTTCACTCTGAAGTGAGAGAGTGCTGATTCACACTTCTCCTACAATACTCACACCACTGTTGACAACTTGGCAACTTTGTTTCTATATTTATCAACTTTTCAGACAAAACAAAAAAAATCAACATCAGCCAAAAACGAAGTAAGGCTTTTTAAAGATCGGTGCCTGGCCAAAAGACTCCAATTAGTGCACTTCCAATAATTACTGCACACTGCCGGTCAGCTGACTGATATCTTACAAAAGGGTATGAGATTACTAGACAAACAAACTTTTATGTTTTATTATTCTTATGAAATATATCTTTTGCTTTCTTCCTAATTTTTGAATTTTTTTCTCTGACATTTTACTTATTTTAAATAACTAAAGATTTTACTTGAGAAGTACTCCTGAAATTATCCAGGGTAAATATTTATCATTTACAGTCTGTAGTAGTCATATTGTCTTATGTTTTCGAATACTGAATATTGAGGTAGAAGACTAACAGCTAGCCAGCTGTTCTTTGTGATTAAAAACAAAATCTGACTGTGTTCATATCCGTGGTGGAATTAGCGAATATTAAACATCTACTCTTTTGCCGTTGCTAAGTTTGTTGTTTTTTTGTTTTTTTTTGCCAAACAGGATTCATGTCACTCTGTTAAGGTACGTTAGCAGAGGCTACTAGCTGCATAAATCCATGTGTTTAGATCATAAAGTACACTTTGCAGTCATTTGCTGAGGCTCTAAAGCTGGTACAGTACTTTACTTCTCCAGATCTCATTATGACTTAATCTCCACTAATTCTGCTTCATGTTTAAACTTAAAACAGCTTAAATAATCTAAAATAGAGGCCTCAACTAGTTAGCTGTTAGTGATATGGTGATATGACATTGGCCTGCCAGGTTAGGAAAATATTACTTAGAAATATTTTTACTAAACATTCTTTCAAAAAGTCACAAGATTCAACAAATATGCTGTCCTCCTCCACCGAGGATGTTACCAATTTACATACCGCATTTAAGAGACAAATATGTTGTGTTTGAACACAAACCAAAAAAACAGCTCCGGGTGGAAAAGATATCCCCGAACAAACAGCTTTTTCACCTCTGATCTGCAGACTTTGCTGAAGATAACTTAAACAAACCACAACAGAGGAGCTGCAGCCATGCTGAACTCCACACACCTGAAACAGCTCACTTCAACCAACCCGATCACATGGAGGGGAACAAACAAGGGTGAAGGGAAAGTTAATATAGCAGTAAAACCTGAACAACGATGTTCAAACAATTCAGTAGAAGCACAGAGTGAGAAACACTAAAAGAATAGACTAATAGATAATGAAAAATAAAGCTTGAACAGAAAAAAACAACAAATGATTGATTTTTAACCCCTTATCGTTTGATTCTCCTGCTACATCCATGTTTAATTCATAAACCTGCAAACACACTGGTACATGAGAGGAAGATGTCAAACCAAACACTGGGACCAGTAGTCCCAGTTGGAAATTCTTTCAACACAAGACATAAATGTTTTCATTCTGGCCAAATATCATTTCAATTACTCTGAAAGTTTTCCAGCTTCATTAAAACACGTTTTTGGGGCCAAAACAAACATTTGAAAAATCATAAAAATTTTTCCTTTAATGACCCTCATCAGTTTCATTCCTCATTTCTGTGGCTCAGACAGAAAAAAGTTCAAACAACTAAGACATTAATGCTCCTTTCTCATGGTATTTATTTCAAACAGACAAAAAGTAAAAATAGGAAATAAATAAATACATTTAATAATCATCTCCCCAACATGAAAATTTACATGGTTTATTCGAAAAGGAGCAGATAGAAGATCATCTGATTTCCTGCCTCTCTCATACTCAACATACAAACATTTAAATCTCTAAACACCAGATAAACTCTTAAATTATTCTAACATTGAATGACACTTAAATCTCACATTCTCGTCCATAAATATACAATTATTTATATTTTTATTATCAATAGCATTTTTGATTTTTGAAACACCCATCCTAAACATATTTCAAAATAAACTGCTTTTTAAGCCAATTTTAAAATGGTTTATATTTGTACTTTTTTTAAACTCATCATTTAATCTATTCCATAAATCCACTCCACACACTGACAAACAAAATCTCTGTTTGGTTGTTCTAAATTGTTGTTTATAAATTTGTTTATAAATTTCTTTCGATTCTTAAATTATAAGCCCCCTCTCTGTCACAAAACACTTTTTGAATATTGTTTGAAAGCAGATGGTTTATTACTTTAAACATACATTGCGCAGTTTTGAATTTTACTTGGTCCCAGAATTTGAGTATATTTGATTTAGAAAATAATGAGTTTGTATGTTCCCAATATCCCACTTTATACAATATTCAAATGGATTTATTTTATTTTTTTTATGTACAGCAGCTGTAAATTAGTTTTGCATATATTGCGCCAAACATCCACACAATATGTCAGATGAGGTATTAAGAGTATTATGCAAAATAAAGAGAGATTTGTAGTCCAGAACATTTTATTCCCTTCAAAACAGCAAAATTTTAGGCTGGTTTTGATCTTACTAGATCTGGTTTCCAGTTAAATTTATGATTCAATACGACAACCAGAAATTTGATCTCATGCTCTTGTTCTAAATCAACTCTGTCAATAGTTATTTTAATTGCATTATTTACTTATTTGTTTAAAATATCATGAATTTAGTTTTATTTAAATGTAGTAATAATTTATTGTTTTTGAACCAATGTTTTGCTTTTTAATTTCTGTAGTGACCACCTCTGACAGTATATATGTTCTCCTTTACTGAAGACACTAGTTTCATCAGCAAATATAATGTATTTTATTATTATTTTGTTTATTATTATAATTATTTTATTATGTGATTCATCCAAATAAAATAATTAGGGTCCCAACACTGAGCCCTGTAGTAGACCACAATTATGTTTGTTAAATCTGATTTGAATCTGATCTGTTTTCTCTGAAGCCACAGTCTGTCAGAATGTTAAAATTTTTAATAAAGTTAATTATCATTTTACTGAACACTTTTTCTAGTATCTTAGAAAACAGACAAAGACAGCTAGCCTGACAGTGTCCTACAAAGGAAGCCTTCAGCACTTCCAAGTTCTGTTCCAACATTTTGTGTTTTAGGTTTCATAGAGACAAAATGAGAACGATTTGGAAGCGGGGGAATTACTAGCTGCTAATGATGCTAATGTTAGTAGCTGTTTCCTAGCTTCCTAAGCTAAGCTAAAGCTAAAGTGATATTTCACATTAAGGAGTCATGAAAACATGGATAACAGGTGTGATGCTGTTTCTAAAAAAACATACATTAAACAAAAAAACAAAAAACATACATGAGGTCGCTCAGAGCATAAAGTATAGAGTTAGACAGAATAGAGCTGCCTTTATTTCCCTCTAGGATTAGTAAAATATATTAATTCATTCATATGGCACATTGAACAGGCACATTGTCCCTAGATTATCTGATCTAGAATTATCCTCGATGTTGAAAGCAATACAAATATCATCTTATTACGGCGTGTTCCAAATTATTATGCAAATTGAATTTAAGTATCATAAAGATAAAATTTTTTGTTGTGCTATTAAATTTATAGATGGCATTGTGTGTCAGGGCTCTTTGAATCACTATAATTAATTTCAGAGAGCTGGTTGATTAGTTTGTCTGGTGAGCTCAATTAAAGGAAATCTACTTAAGAAGGATGTTCCACATTATTAAGAAGGCCACAGGTTTCAAGCAATATGGGAAAGAGAAAGGATCTCTGCTGACGAAAATCATCAGATAGTGTAGTGTCGTATGACAAGGTATGAAAACATTATATATTTAACAAAAACTGAAGCGTTATCGAACTGTGAAGAGATTTGTGGCTGATTCAGAACAAAGATGGGTTTGTACAGATAAAGGCATAATGAGGAATGTTTCTGTTAGACAAATTCATCAGATTAAGAGAGCAGCTGTTAAAATGCCCTTACAAAGCAGCAAACAGTTATTTGGTGCCTCTGGAACCTCAAGGTGGAGGATCCTCCAGAGGCTTGCAGTGCATGAACCTACTATTCAGCCCCTAACCAGAGCTCACAAGTAGAAACAGTGGCAGTGGATCCAGCCGTACATGAAGATTAATTTCCACACAGACTTGTTCACTGATGACTGCTGTGCAACCCTGGACGGTCCAGATGGACGCAGTAGTGGATTGGTGGTGGATGGCCACCACAACCCAGCACGACTGTGACGTCAGTAAGGGGGTGGTGGAGTCATTTTTTGGGCTGAAATCATGGGGAGAGAGAGAGCGAGAGCTGGTCGGCCCCTTCAGAGCCCCTGAAGGTGTGAAAATGACCACAGCAAAGTATATGGACTTTGTGACTGATCAATTTCTTTCATGGTTCACAAAGAAGAACCGTACCTTCAGTAGCAAAATCATCTTCATGCATGACAATGAATGCTGCAAGGAATACCACTGTGTCATTGGCTGCTATGGGCATTAAAGGGGAGAAACTCATGGTGTGGTCACC
>CAEFZY010062068.1:0-23800 GCA_903066815.1 Brachyrhaphis roseni
CATCCATCCATCCATCCATCCATCCATCCATCCATCCATCCATCCATCCATCCATCCATCCATCCATCCATCCATCCCAGCTTATCTTTGTATGGTCACAGTATGGTGCTACCAAAAAAATAAATTAAAGAATCAGATTTTTTTTATATATCTGAAGATAAACTTCCTCTTTTCCTTCCCTCCTCTAATGTTTCCGTCCTTATCGGTTGACGATGCTTAAAACCAGCTGATGTACATCTAACACCAGATCAGTACATGCCCCGGCCTCACACACACAAAACAAAGAACGGAGTCGCGTTACCTCAGATCGCTCATATAACCCATGACACCATGTCAGAGTCTTGTTCTCGTACCGGGTTGACACAGTGGCTGCTGAAAAAAATGTACACAAACCCCGAGACATAAACAAACACACACGCTCACCTGCTGAGAGGTTCTAGCGGAGTGATCAGTGAGAGCAGGAGGAGAGAATCAGCCTGGTAATTAATCTGGTTGGGGGTACCGAGGATCTTCAGTTGCAGCTGTTGGTGTCGGTTCTGTTGGGAATAATTTAGATGCACTTAAGGATAGAAAAACTCCACAGTGCTGACAAACAGGAGTAGCGCCTATATAAATATTTTGAAGAGCAGCAATTCCCCTATTATCAATTGTAGGACAAAAACGAGAGGAAGGCTAAAGTATGTTTTAGTTTATGCAAGATTTATAAGCAAGATTTATTCAGAAACTCATTGAAACGATTGCATCCAAAAAAAGCAATATTCCAAACTTTGGACATTTCAGGAAGCATTTTTTAATATATAATACGAAACAGAATATGACACAGATGTAAACCTGCAAGGCTGGGAAGGGGGGACTTTAATGAGGCACGAAGCTGAGAGTTCTGTGGTTACCTGGGAGGAGCTGCAGAGATCCGCAGCTCAGGTGGAAGAATCTGTCGACAGGACAAATATTAGACTTGAACTCCACAAGTCAGGAATTTAAGGAAGAGAGTCAAAAAGAAAGCCATCTTTAAATGAAATCATAAAGAGTCCTCTTTGCAGTGAGCAACAATCCATGCAGGTAATGGAGGAAACATCAGAACACCCGAACTAAGTGTTAGTTACACAGGTGTGTGCTGTGTAACTAACACTTACACAGCACACACCCTAAACTAACACAATGATACACAATACTGCCTGGCAGCATCCGTGGGGATGATTTACTTCAGCAGGAACCGTGAAGCAGAGTAAATAAAGAAGAAGAGCTGCATTTTGAATTTGAGCTTTTGTGGGCATAAGATTTGTCAACAATTTCGGTCTCTAGAAAGAAAAAAAGAACACGTGGAACACTTTTCATTTTGCACAAAATAAAATCAAAAACATGTATGAGCTCAGTTAGTGTTTATCTGAACCACGAAACACAAACATTGAGGTTTGAGGCTGTAGTGTCTCAAAATGTTTGAAAGTTCAAGGGCGTAATTATTGGCTCTAACACCAAAATGTTAAGTTAAAATGTAAAGTGTTTTAAATCAAATTTACCTGGAGGTTCCGACGAGTTGTCAACATTTACCTTTCCAAAGATTGTCTGACTGCTACAGTGACACCTCGTGGTCAGTCTTGCCTATTGCAGAAACTATTTTACTCTGAATTTTTTTTAGTTTGCCTTAAAATTTAAGTCTTAAACTATAATTCTCTCTTCTCTCTTTCACCAACATTTCTTCACAGTGCTAGTTTTCACACCATTTCTGTTCCTTCCCAATAATCTTTGCATTTTTAATGACTGTATTTTAGGTCAAATCAAGCAAAGTTAAATTCAAACTGAACTCAAAAGGCATGCCTTTTATAAGCATAAAGCACCAGTAGGACAGTCACTTTGGCAGCTCTGCCTCTTTCGTCCTTCTTTTTACCCCTTTTTAATCAGACATGGGGATTAATGCCTCTCTGTTTGTGGTCTCTTAGCTCTTTCTCTTGAACTCTCCTTCCTGAACTCATTTGGATCATGGCACAAAACCATGAAGCAAGAGAGAAAGAGAAACCAGAGGAGGGGTTGTTGGATGGGTGGGTTAGAAGCACAGTGGGAGGAGGAATAGTGAGATGCTGCGTCTGCAGAAACAACTGCAGGGTTCGGTAAGCTTGACGGAGTTAGTTTGTTGTTTGGTGAGAACTCATGCATGGATTTCATCTGAGCAACATATTAGAAAAATAAAGGAGAGGTCGGTGGAAGGAAGCTGCAGGGAGGAAGTTTTTTATCTGGAGTTTTGGTGATGGGAAACTGCACAAAACCATCTATGAAAACCAAACTCAGGAAGGTAGGAGAAACTTGTACTCTATTTTAAAATCTGTAGTTGCTGGATAATTGTTTGGTTTTAAGTTTTGTTTGGTGAAAATTAGTTGTTTTTTTATTTTTTATTAAACAGTCATACTGAATTAAATAAATTATTAGTAAAAACTTCATTTATTTCAGTAAAATAAAGTAAAACAAATGTAGAGATCAGTTACACACTGACTGATATTTTAAAAACTTTATTATTTAATTATGGTGATTTTCCAGTTAATATTAATTTAAAATGCAATCTTATGTTTAGAATATTAACACAAAAAAAACAGATCAAATACATAAATCTAAGTTTGATAAAAGAAAGTATTCTTATTTTCTGCTTAAGAGTTTATTTTTAAAATCGTGTTTTAATTTGTCAAAAGAGCCTCGTGGAATCATGTTGTAATTTATAGAATATAATGATTTTACAGGCATTTCACATTTGTGCAGTTAAGTTAACTTTAATTTAAGTTTAATTAAGTTAAAAACATAATGTACAGCCTCCTTCAAACAGAAAACACAATAAAATCTCCAGATTTTATTTGCTTTTCTGTCCAGTTAGAAACTAGAAGTTTCAGATACAACACAATTTAGCTTTAATTTAACATCCCAGAAAATACAATAAACAATATTCTTTTATTTTCCAGCAGGATTAGAATACTGTTTTGTAATTATGGGTTAAAAAAAATAAACCAATTGCATTGTTTCTTTTTTTCTGATCATTCTCATATCAGAAGTAAAGGGAAATGAAAGAACGCTCCTCAATTTATTCTCTCCTTATTGAAGTCTGAATCCATCATAAAATTTGTTTAATTTTTTTTAACAAAATTTTAAAACATCTCCTTATATCTGGAGATCTTTCAGATTAACATATAGATGTCAGCGACTTCTCAGTTTCCTGTAGAACAGAGTGTGATGTTGCTTTTTCAGGTCTTTTAGTTTGCTTCATGTTGTCAAACAGGCTCTCTTTAAGTTATTTCTTTTATTTTACAAATGTGGCCGAGATCATCACTTGAAAATGCTTTTTGCATTTTCTCTGGCGTTTGATCTGAAGGCGTTACGTGTAAGATGAAAATCTAAATTGTGACTAATAAAATTTCAGCAGAATGGAGACAAAAAGACAAATTTCAAAATGCTCTGACATATTTCGCAGAATATAACCTGATGTAAATGTGAGTTAGGATTTCTGTGAAACAGTGAGGATCTTATATAACGTAATGCTTAAAGTCCAATTCGGACTCTTGTCTGCAGGTTCAGAAAACATGGGTCCAAACCTTGTTCCCTTAAAGAGATTACTCAGGTTTATGTGACAGTGAGAGCTGTGATCTAACAGCCTGCTGTGTCTCTATAAGAAGGCCACACATGGGACCCTGCGGGGTAGGCCGAGGGGCCAGCAGGGTCTGCGGCAGCCGGAGGAAGAGGAAAATCAGGATATGGAGGATAAAACGTTCAAGGATTCCTTCAGGTCGCTGATGAAGAACTACAAAGTTCTGCACAACATCGTAGGCCCGGCCTGCATCTTCCTAAAACAGGGCTTTGTTCAGACGCTCGTATGTAACAGGCAGCACTCTGTGTCCTCCTCACTAAGCTTTTCCACTCGTGTCTGTCGGCTTTCATCCCCACGTCTGGGCCCTTCATCACCCTCCTCCTTTCATCACACAGGCCCGGGTCAGACAATCAGCTCCCCCAGCTCAGCACACGCTCAGAGGGATTGATTACTGGCTTTAATGGAAAATTATCGAGCAGATTTGTGAAGCTTGTCGCTTAAAATCTGGCACAGGCCAGAGTGTTATTTTCCAACAGAGACGAGTGGGCGATAAAGCAAATTAGGTCTGGATAAGAGAGCAAAAACATCTTAAATTATCTGGCTGGAAACTCCAAAAATGACACTGGTGTATTGATGGCACTTATCAGAAGTTATAATTTTTCTGCATTATCTTTTAATCGTCAAATGTGACACGGCAATAAATCAGACCATCTATCTATCTATTGTGTAAAAGCCACTCATGGCACCAATCTATTGGGCAACATAGAGACTCACAGGACAAACAACTATACACACAGACACACACACACCCGCACACCCCTGCACAAGCCCACACACACTTCTAGGAGGCAAATCAAATAAACCAATTAACCAAAAGTTCAAGTTAAGTGGAGGACATGTGCTGAAATCATCAAAAGCTTTTTAAATGAAGCTGTGAAAAGGATAGTGTACAACTGTTCTTTGTAAAAAAAAAATAAAAAATCCAATGCAAACACTCGTTTTAAGAAAACACCCTAACACACCATCGCCTGTGTAAAACACAATAGTGGTAGCATTTTCCTGTGGTAATGCATTTCTGTACCAAGCTGGTGGGAGTTGATAGGAAGACAGATAAAGATAAATAACAAGGTGTTCCCTGAAAACCTGAAAGGCTACAAGACTAAAAGCTAACAGCCTGACAGCGACCCCAATCTCACAGAATGGCCCAGTCAAAGTCCAGAACTAAATCCAGCTGGTAAACTGTGATGGACTTCATACTCTCCACTCAAACAGATTCAATATGAGATATTTTCTCAAGAAAATTAGGCTAAATTTTAGTCTCAAATATGTAAAGTCCCACTCCTGTATTTCTAATGAAAAGTTCTCGTTTCAGAATCACAGGAGTAAGTGGGTGAGAGGTGGAGTTAATTTAATCTGGTTTGTGAAACTAAAAGTAAAAAATAACTTTTTTAGTATTATTTAATCAAATGAATGTAACAGTAAGCTCATTTTGCAAAAATAATGTCCAAACATTATGGTTTTGCAAATGAAATGGTTGAATTTCCACCCATGAAAGCGTATCATGTTGTGTTCAGCTTCATTTCATCTCTGTTTAGTTTGCATTTGTGATCTGACGTGTGAATTTTTTTGTGTAATTTTTTATATTTTTTTTAATATAGTTTTGTCTCTGTGCTTTACCAAATGGTCTTGTTCCTGAAACTTTTCTCTCCAACAGGACAGAGAGCTGAGACCAGAGGAGCTTGAAGGTGAGACGACAGAAAATCATGCCGAATCTCAACTTATTTTCATGCCTCCAAGTAATAAGATGTTTTTCGTTTTTGATCAGAGCTCCGCGTGGCGTTTGTGGAGTTTGACAAGAACAAGAAGGGCTACATCAGCCACAGAGACCTGGGGGAGTGCATGAGGACGATGGGATACATGCCCACCGAGATGGAGCTCATCGAACTGAGCCAGCAGATCAGTGAGTGGAGCGACTAAACACAAAGCCGAACACAAATCACAGAAAAATTAAACAAATATGACACCAGGTGGTTTTTGACACGGGGAGGAAGAAAGGGCATCACAAAGAAATGTAACTTATCAATTTAACCTGATCCGAGATGTAATTTTTTCCGAACCAGCACTATGTGAGAAAATATGTTGAATTTTATGTGGATTAGTCTGTAACAATGAGCAAGAGGAGAGAAGTGACTTTCTCTGTAGTTCGTATTTGATTGTTTGTGTGTTTCAGGTGGAGGCAAGCTTGACTTTGAGGATTTTGTGGAACTGATGGGACCAAAGCTGCTGGAAGAAACAGCAGATATGATTGGAGTAAAAGAGCTACGGGACGCATTCAAAGAGGTTCAGATAGATTAAAAAAACTATAATTATTATTCCTAAAAACATAAAGAAATGAAGCCACTGTTACTACAGATATTGAATGATGCAGTTCATGCTGGTGTCTAACCTGTTGCTGCTAGAACTAAACGTATACACAACAGCATCCAAAAGTCAATCATTTAAAGAGTCAATTTAAAAAAAATACTTTTACTAATTTAAAAAAATGAAGGTTCTGAAGTGGCCTAATCAAAGTCTGAAAGTAAATCTGATTAATAAGGATCAATTTCAAAAATCCAAAAAAGGTGATGGATGCAATCAGTGCAGTATGCATATATTTTTACAAATTTGTTAGGACAAAATAAAAATTTCATTCTCATTTATAAAAAAAAAATAAATAAAAACATAAATAATTTATTTATAATCATCAGCCATTGCAGTTGTATTTTTTTAGTTGAAGCATGAAGAATTTCAAATTTTAAAATGTGTTGACAGCAAAGTGTTTGGAAAGCAGACAGAGGGGCTTCAGCTTTGCTTATTTTACAGTTGGCTGTAATATAACAGTGATGCAGCGAAACAGGAAATCCAGGAGCTTTGAATTTCAAGTTTTACTCTTCTGTCCCCCAGAATATTCAGTTATTAGTCACATTTGTCCTCTTGTCTGTGCTCAGTTTGACTCCGACGGTGACGGTCAGATCAGTTTGACGGAGCTGCGTGAAGCCATGAAGAAGCTGATGGGCGAACAAGTGACCAACAGAGAGATCAGCGAGATCCTGAAGGATGTCGACCTCAATGGAGACGGCCAGGTGGACTTTGAGGGTAAGAGAGAATTTCGGCACGACTATTTCAGCATCCGCGTTTGCATTCATTTCTCTGGTTTTGTGTTCTCAGAGTTTGTGCGGATGATGTCTCGCTGATCAGCCCAGCTGCCCCAGAGACGACGCAGAAAAAGGGAACACAGTACTGCAGTGAACTTTATTACTATTGTGATAAATATATATATTTTTTATATTAAATAGTGAAAGAGGAAAATATGTAACAAAAGTGAATGAAAGAATATGAACAGCAGTGCAATACATATCAGTTTTACAAAAGAAAAATGTATAATTTCCTGTTTTTCAACATATTTTTATATGTGAGTGGTTGGTTTTTGAGTGTAATGTTTGTAAAAATGTAAAAATGCAGATTTTAATAATGAATAAAAATATACAAAGAGAAGCCAGTACATAGAACACTGACCTTTATTTATATTTATAGTGATCAAATGGAGAAGAAACATGAGAAAGCAACTGGTAGAGTTAAAATATTGTTTCAAAATGTCTTGATTTAGCATTTTTGTTGTGGGTTGACTGGAACTGCAGCATTTTTATAAAAGGTTCATTACAGAAAGACAAGAAGAAAAAGAAAACATAAAATAATAAACTGGATTTGCATTTTATAGAGCTATTTTCAACATTAAAATGTCATGACTACTAAATATTCTGCACTCAACTCTTGTGGTATTTTTAACAGTTTGGGAATAACAGCAACACAGCCATCAAGTGTTAAGCCAGATAAAAATCAGTGGGGTCAGCAGATGTTGTGGTGGATAGTGTGCAGAGGTCACCAACTTGCTGCAGAGTAAACAGCTACAGACCTCCAAACTTAATGTGGATTCAGTTTAGCTCAGGAACAGCGTGTAGAGATCCCTTCCTGTTTCAACATGAGTATTTACCGTTCACAAAACAAGCTCCATAAAGACACAGTAACCTGGACAGAGTCCTGTCCTCAAACTGATTACGCCTTTGGGATGAATTAGATCTGGTTTGACAAGCAGGCCTTCCTGTCCAATATCAGTGTTTAACCTCACAAATGCTGCTATGGAAATGTGATGAAAATCTTTCATATGCACATCCCATAAACCTGGTGGAAAGGCTTTCTAGAGAAATCAAAGCTGTTGTAGCAGCGTAAAGTGGGTCAACATCATATCAGTGTGATGAAATCTGTGTCTATAAATGTTTATAAATGCCTATTTTAATAAATAAATCCCATTTAAACTTTAATATGCATTAATGTGCGCAGCAGAAACTGTCCCATCGCTACAGCAGAAGCCAACATCTGTGCTCTTGGTGGTTCAGTGAATCATTATCAAGGAAAAAGAAAGACGCTTTTGGATTGAGCGTCATTAATCCTTTAATGTATCTTTCAGTTCATTGAACAGGAAGTTTATTGCAGATGAGAAAATATGTTACGGAATAATAATTTGTGTTCAATCATAAAAATGAAATCTCCCAAAGTAAAAGTGTGTCAATTTAATAAAGCACTATTTTCACAAAAAAAAAAAAGTTTAAAAAATATGTGTACAGTTTAAGTAACTTACTGACAATTTAATACTTCATCTTTAAAAGTGTAATAATTATTACTATTACTAGACAACTAGGACTGAAATTACACAAAAAAAATTATTAAAAATATGCTAAATTTCTGTCAATGAACATAAATAATCTAAAGGGTCATTCATGCTACATTTATTTTCATAATTTAATCATGATTCTTTTACTGTATTTCTTTTCATTCATTGGATTTATTTGTTTGACATTTTTGCACAATCATCATTACAAATGCCTGTCATCAGCCAAAGCCAGTGATTCCAGTAGGCTATACACCGTTATATCAGATGATTGGCAGCAGTGGGGTTTGAACCTTTTTCCTCTGTTTCTCTATAAACTACAGATGTTTTTACTGAACATTGTGTGACTGGGAAATGTTTAAAATCTGATTCTGCACAGCATCATCCAAACCTCAAAGCTTGGTTATGTATGTAAAAGCTTTAACACATAACCCAGCTGTGATGTTGCTCTTTTTGTCTGTTCTATTTTGTTATTATTACTACTGTTTCTTAATAAGTAACAACAGCAAAAGTCTTTGAAATCAAAGTTTTTCTTTTTATTGAAAACTTGGCCAAGATTCTGTACAGCAGAGAGGATTTGTAAAGCATAGGGGCAAGAGGAGACAGGGGCAGAGGGGGCTCCGGGGGACTCAGTTTCCCATGGTGCATCATACCCTGAGCCGAGAATCATGTGTGTAAAACAGCAAGAGGTACTGAGTTTCCTCTCTGGTGTCTCAGAGGACTGTGGAGGGGGTTTGAACTGAGAGTTTTAAAAAAAAAGGAAGAAAAAGGGGGAAGCAAAGTGCAGCCCAGAGGGGAGAAAGAGAAAAGTAGAGACAGAGAGGGATGGAGTGTGGATCTGGGTTTTTTTACTGGTCCAGCTGGTCGTTCCACAGAGGTCTCGTCTCTGATCGGGGGGACAGACGCAGACCTTCTCCTTTCACTCCGTTAGATCACAGACCTTCAAGAGGCACTGAGATGAAGACCTCAGACATCTCTCCCCCGCTCCCTCTTCCTCCGCCCCTCTCCCTCACTAACGCTCTTTCTCTTTCTCTCCTTCCCTGAGCCTCACTTGCTGGCCATGGTGTAGCAGCCGTGTGGGTGCCACTGCATGTCACGGATACGCCTCACGGACTGGAACTGGGGGTAGCGGGCGCCATACTCATTGAAGTGCCTGTAGTCGCCCTTCTCCAGCAGATACTGGCTGCCGCGGTATCCAGGGAACTGGTATCCCACCCAGCTGGGAAGAGGAGCGGGAAGGGAAGACGAGTGATTAAAGCTGGCATTTTTGTTTTCCAGATCTCCTCTTTGGTAGTTTAGTACTCACGTTCCACAGCCGACCATGATGCTGCCCACTCTGTCTGTGAAGCCGTAGGAGAACAGGCTGGGAACGTCGTCGTCCATGATCTCCATCTTGCGGCCCTTGAACTCTCCCACCTCATACAGGCAGATCTTGTGCTTCTCAGGGTCCTGAGGGTGAAAACATTGAGAAAATTAAAGATCTTGGATCTTAATGACAACAAAATGACATCAGTGGAAGTTTTTTTTTTCCTTTTTGTACCATTCTGACAGGCCTGAAGGACAGCAGGTAGTCATTCCTCTGGCAGTTGCTCCAGGAGTCCCAGCGGGGATATTCTCCCTTCTCCAGGATGTACATCTCACCGCAGAAGTTCATCTGCTCAAATCCAACGAAGCTGCAGGAAACACAGAGTCAGGAGACATCAATGCAACAGCTTAGGCAAAGCAAAAAAACAAAAAAAACACGTAAATGTATGCAGACTGGCTGAAACTTACGGTCCACACTCAATGCGCAGGGAGCGCACGCGGTCCATGCCCATCTCACACACATTCATGCACTCATTGACGATCTCGATCATGCGACCCTGGAAGTTCTCCTGATCGAACACGTACATCTGGGAGACACAGAACCACAAAGAAACTCATTCGTTATGTGATCATTATTTTATGTTACAGAGGGGAAGCTCAGTGAGGGCTGCAAACCTTGTAGGACATCATCCCCATCTCAGACTTCTTGCCCTGGGTGGCCTTGCCGTCAGTCTGGGAGGAAGTCTTGGCCTTATCTCCAGTGGACATGATTGCTGAATAAAAAAAAAAAGAAAATTTATAAAATAGGATTTGAGTGAAGACACAGAAAGGACTGGACTTCCAGGTGTGCAGCGTACCTTACCTGTTTATGTGTGTGATGCCTGCGCCGAGCCTCACTCAGAGTGTGTGTGGCTCGGAGAGCGCCCCTCGCTTTTATACGCTGGCGCCCACAGGAGGAGGATTAGGCAGAGAGAAACAAACCTGCTGAGGTCAGAGCGGGGGGACAAAAGAAACCCCTCATCATCAGAGGGGGACGGGCAGAAGAGAGGTGGGACAGAAGCAGGGGACGGGACGACGAATGTAGTGTAGCTGCCATCACTTAAAGTATCATATTTTGTAATTTTTGATTATTTTATCGTCCTGTTGTTATCAGCATGTCCCAGACAATAAATGGTGCTAGTCTGACTGCGACTGACTTTGAACAATGCAGTTTAAATATGAATTATAACCAATGTGAGAGCATGTAATTAGTGAAGATTGTGTAAAAGATAATTTTTTTCAAAGATGAGTTTGAAAATACAAGGAAAAACACTTATTTTAGGGCACAAAATGTATTCTTTAGTTATCCAATGCAGTTGTTTAGTAGATTTGCTTCTCCAGCTGATCTTGAACTTTTCAGCTTCCTGCTTTAAATACTGCAGCAGCAGAGACTTGGCATCCCAGCGAGGCTATAGTTGGCTCAAGTCAGGGACGTCAGTGGGGAAAATTCAGAACTATTGTTCTGAAAAAGAAGGAAAATAACCCAAGCAGGAGCAGACAATATTTTATTAGTGCTTGTTTAAGTAGCAGCTTTAGCTAAGAACTGTTTCGTCAATACAATCAGAACTACAGAAAATTATTTTAATGCAACAACAAATAAAACAATCCCACAGCTTTTCAAGCAATGTTTTAAGAGTTTTAAATTCTTGCTTTTCTAATGTCTAATAACAGCTAGCTGTGCTACAGTGCAAATAATCAAATAAATTATCAGCATATAAATGGGTCCTTTATCTTTCAGAAATCTATAAATTACCTGACATTATTGATTGTTTGACAGAAATCAAACAATGGAGTGCAAACAGCTATCTGAAATTAAATGCTGACAAAAAAGAGACTCTCGTTTCAGATCTATGTTATCAAGCAGCATATACATTTTTGCAACCTTCTTTGCAAACCAATAAAAAAATCTTGAGTGTCATTTTCGACTGCTCTTTAGGCTTTGGTCATCATTCTAAACAACTGGTTCAAAATTGTTTAAATCATTGAATTAATATTTCTAAATAAAGATTACAGGCATCAAAAAATGAGCTTGAAATGATGATTCATACTTTTGTCTCATTTTGTTTGGACTATTGTTACAGTCTTTTTATGTGTCTTAGGAATATTGTGTGAAATGTGGCAACAAGACTGTTAACAAGGGACAAATATAGGGGAGCACATCACCACTGTTCTGGCCTCCTTACCGACTCCCTGTTTATTTACTACATGATGCAGTTTTAAAGTATTGGTCCTGACATTCAGGGCACTTAAGCCCCTGAATATTCTCAGATTTTATTACAGCCTTACTGTTCTTCTGGAACTTTAAGATCATCTGATTGTTGGTGATTCATTTTAAAACTGGTGACGATTGGACTGTTCAGGCCTCAAAGCTCTGTAGCTCTGTACTTTTGCTGCATGAACCCCAGTGACTCCTCCAAGAAGCAGCTGAAGACATTGTTATTCTGACAAGCTTTAAACTAGACTGATAACTTTTATGTCACTTTATAGTCTTGTTTATATGTTTGTCTTTGTGAAACACTGATTTTAATGTCTGATAGCTGCTATAAATTTTACTTATTACATTTTACTTACTTATACTAAAAAGAGGATTTCAGCTTTACTATTTTTATGTCTGTCTTTTATAGCACTGCCTCCTACAGTCAGGGTAGAGAGCCAGATATGGTCAAACTTAGCAAGAGTGAAGTTCTAAATTACAAATTAGATTTTTTTTGGAGGCTTATTTATGCTATTACTTCAAATGCAGTGCTGATCTAAAGGTACTTAGATCAGCCGCTTTCTATATTTCTATGTTAAATAAGAAGCAAACAGTAAATAGCAGCTAAACACATAAACACAGAGCCAGTAGTGAAATCTATGGCATGAAAAACAGCCAGAAAGTACATAGCAGAGTTGGTAGCAGCAATAGTTCCTCCCACTGCTTGAGAGACGAGGATAACACAGAAAGACAGGGGCAGGTGTATCAACTATAGAAAGAGAAATCCAGGCAGGGGTCAACACTACACACAAAGACAGGGTCAAGTGTAACATAGAAGTTACACCTGTTATGTCTAATGAGAAGGAGGAGAAATTTCAGAGTAAGGAAATATTCAGTTCAGTTTATCCTCCAGCAGCCCAAGCCTACAGCAGCATAACTACAGTGAAAACTCAGGATGGCATCAGTCACTCAAATTGAAAACTTTATCAAACAGGACAGTTTTAATTCTAGTCTTGATGTTTCGCCTCATGGACAGAAACTGGGAGCTGGAGACACAGAGGAAGAGTCTGATAACTGAGAGATCTGTCTCCCATTCTCCTTTTATGAACTCAAAGAACTGCTAAAGAACCTGCAGTCTGAGATGAAACACTCAGATTTCTATCCACATAAAGAAGCATTATTATTATTACTATTAAGGGCTTTATATGTAAAAAGAAGGATTTTTAATTCTATCCTGAATTTAAATAGGTGCCAATGAAGAAAAGTGAAAATAAGAGAAATGTGATCTATTTTAAATCTCACATAATTCTCCTTAAATGCTTTTAACTTAATTTGTGCTCCTATTCTTTTCTGTTTTAATAACCATTATAGTATTTCTTAAAAGGTTTTATTGGCTCTAGTGACCTTTATTTGATAGTTTGATAAGAAAGTTGGTAATGAGGGAGGGCAAGGGACATGGGCCAAGGCAGGGAATCGAACCTGCGAGAGGCATGTTGAGGATTAAGGCCTCCATACATGGGTAGTGCTTAACCCCTGCGCCACCACAGAACACCCTCATTATAGTATTTTTAATCATTACATGACAATTCATTCAATTAATATATTCATTCTTATGTAGCCCAGAAATTTAGATCTCTAGGTGCTTTTAACAACAAAGCTTCAGCAACAAAAATCAAAAGATTGGATGCAAAAATGGGCAAAGACACATAATAAGAAAAAATGAATATCAAATTAAAAAAAACAATCTCTTTTTCTGTCTTGTAACAATTATGATAAAATGATTCTATTAACAAACATATTTTATTTGTTTTTGTTTACTTGAGATCAAACCAAATCCTTTACGTCCAGCTGTGGGATCCAGACCCCAACTTTGAGAACCACTGTGCTAATAAACCACAATGAAATAGCCAAACCAGACACCTGTGCACGTGCACCTTCACCAATTAATGCGCGTGAGCGGTAGCACCTGCAGACTTTAAAATCTGAATCAGAAAATATGACTTTTACCTTCTCTGTAACATTTCTATACATTAGCTCAGACCTTCACAGATGTCGCTCTGTGTGCCACCTTAATCCCCGACATTCTCCACCCCGATCCCCGCCCTTTGTGCCGGGCAGGGCGCTGGACTGCTGACCGGGGTCCGAACATGCCGGAGCGCCTTTTGTTCTCCAGCCTCGGGGGAACTATAGGATCTGCTGAGCTGGTCGATGCGGCAGGACAACAGCGTGCAGCGGTCACAGAGGGTCGCCGGGGTGCGCGCCTCGCCGGCTCTGCGGTGTCCTGTGGACGTTTTAACAGGAGCGCATAGAGAGACGCGTGCGCGCCCCGGTGAGCGCGCCTCCCGCCGACCCGTCGGTATAAAACTGAAGCGCCAGGTTCTCTCAAAGCTCTACGCGAGGCAGGCTGTAGGCGCGTATCACTCCCGAGCTCTTCCAATAAAGTGCCAGTCTAGGTAAGGAAATCTCTGCTCTATCAGCTCAGGGTCGCTCTCACTCTCACATCCAGAAGCACTTTTACTGCAACCAGAGCCCAGACGTCCTCCAATTTACACTTTTTAGCAACAACCAATAGAAGTAATATACGATTCTCAAATGAAAACCACCATAATTTATTCAAGGAAGAGATCATCTAAAAGTAAGATGCTAATTATTTTTGCATTATTTCCCTGTCCTCAATCAGGAGTCAAGATGTACAAAACTACAAGGTCCCCAATGATGCAGCCTTTGGTCAACTCAGGAATGGGCATGGCTCCTTTCTTCAAGGTAATCTCTCGCTCCTCTGTACACAAACAGAAAAAAATCTGAGATAACTTTTTTTTTAATGATGTATTAACTTTGTGCTCAGTGTAAAGGAGAGCCAACCAGGTTAGAGAACTTTCTCTGTCTCCTCAGGTGACTGTGTTCGAGCAGGAGCATTTCCAAGGAAAGTGCCTGGAGTTCACCTCTGAATGCTGCAACATCCAGGAGTGCGGAATGGACACCATCCGCTCCATCAGGGTGGAGAGCGGAGCGTAAGTCTCTTAAGGCTTGGATCAATTTTTTGGAGTGACAGTAACAAGCTGCACAAGTTGAATTTAGCCAAAACAATATCTTTATGTACAATATATTGCAGAACAACTGTTATTACAACTTTAACATTTGCAAAATTCCAATGGGGTGTGTGGATGCAGTCTGCTTATCTATAACATACTTGGTCATTTGGGTGAAGCTTCACTGCTGTTTATGGCCACAGCTAACATAGATCTTAATGACTGAAATCATTGAGAGCGGCAGGGGCTGGTAATGGCAAAGAAAGAGGCTTCAAGTTAGGAAAATCTGGGTGAATCACAATTGATATCGTCAGTTTAATATCTTCTGCTTTTCAACAAGGCAACAGAGAGCCCTCTCGTAAGCTGGTCTGTCTCTGTGTCTTTGTGTGAAGCTGGGTGGGCTTCGAGCACCACGACTTCCAGGGCCAGCAGTTCATCATGGAGAGGGGAGAGTACCCCCACTGGGATGCGTACAGTGGAAATATCTCCTACCATGTGGAGCGTCTTATGTCTTTCCGCCCCATCTACTGCGCTGTGAGTACATCGTCCTCACCTTGTCCAGCCGACCGACTGAGAACGTGAAGAGATGATCGGTCTCTGTGTTCTTGTCCAGTCCCACCAGAGCAGCCGCATGATCATTTTCGAGAGGGAGAACTTCATGGGCCGCAACTCAGAGATCTGCGACGACTACCCCTCTCTGCAGGCCATGGGCTGGATGATGCCTGAGGTCGGCTCCATGCACGTGCAGTGCGGCGCGTAAGTTCTAGCTCAAAACGCTCCTCAGGATCTACACAGATTGTCTCTGCATAAAGTTGTCATCTGTTACTCTCTTTGACCCTGTACTGTCCTGTTGATGTCCCCTTGCAGCTTCGTGTGCTACCAGTTCCCTGGCTACAGGGGTCAGCAATACATCATGGAGTGTGAGAGACACAGTGGAGACTACCAGCACTGGAGGAACTGGGGCTCTCACTGCCAGACCCCTCAGATCCAGTCCATTAGACGCATTCAGCACTGAGAGGAGAATGGGCTGAGATTGAGGCCAAGCAGTTCCTCTCCCCCATACCCGTAAACCCCCTTTCTCCCTCTCTTTCCATCCCCTCATTCCTCTTCTTCCTCTTGACTTGAGCCGCCCCAACCTGAAAACACCGCACAACGATCCAGAGCCGCTGCCAGAGTGTGATAAGAGACAATATCGCACTGTTAAAGCACAGGGATTTACACACTTCACACACATGCTGACATTAATGACGCTCAGTGTCTTTTTATTTGGTTTAAAGGCTCCTCCACGCATCAGGCACACACCTGAGCTGTATTCTAACCCGAGCTCAGCGGAGAGGACAGGAAATCGATCAGACAGGTGTGAAACCTGGAGACGCAGGGAATAATTCCCTCTGCTGAATGAAGCAGAGGTGCAGCTCAGATGTGTTGTTTGTGTGAAGGAAACCGATCCACAGGCTGATTACTAATAAAGTCATTTTACTTCACATGTTTTTGTTTTATTACTTCCCTCTTCCATAAGGCTCAAATGACATGGCAATTATTTACACAAAGGATAAATTATGTCAGATGGCTTTAATGTGAGCGAATCGTTGAAAACAATGCAAAAAAAGAAAAAACTAAGATATGAATGCAAACTTAGAATCTATCAGATGAAAAGGTTAAACCAAACGGGCCAAAAAAAGCAAACTTTAGAAGATATAATCAAAAGCTTTAACATTTCAGGTGCATACAGAAGCATTTATTCATCAATTTCCCAACATATTATCAAACAAACATCAATCTCTTTTATTTGAAATGAAGATGCAACAGAATTATTTACGTTTCATCCCACATGGGAAGAGTGCCACAAACAGACTTATTCACCAATTCTCAGCTGCAAGCACACAACACCTGTCAACACAAGGGGGCGCCAGCTCCCAATTCAATGCACATCCATCTAGAAATTTGGAAACTTATTCAGATGAACCTCACAGATAGCAAAGTTGATTTCTATTACTTTCTAACGTCATTCTAGTCAGATGCCCATATAAAGAAAAACTGTACATTTCCTTGAGTCAGAACTTTGTGAAACATTTAACATTTTCCTAATTTTACTTTATGAAACAGATCAACTTCAGTCTCATCAGAATGAGGACATCTGAGGAGAGCAAATTTCAAGTGTTGCTACAGATACTTAGCTGGCTGTAGGCCTGGACTTTGACTAGGCCATGCTACATGAAAATGCTGTAAACCAGAAGACTCCATTCTTCAAACACTGCTTTGTAACTTTTAAAAATATCCCTGATCTTACACATCTGAATCAGATTGCTGAGCATATTTACAACTAAGATAAAATACCTCTTACCCTTTGGCTTTAAAACCCTCCAAACGGTTTTGCTTACAGCTAAAACAAAGTGAACAGCCACAAATTAGCTGCGAAAACCTGTAAACCAATGAAAATAACTAACTTCTTTGAATCAGATTCCAACATCAATTTCTTCCTCTGAGGAGTCTGTCCAGGTTATGATGACAGGTTCAGGGACTGGCCCCATACCTCCAACCACATCTATATCATCCTCCTCAATGACTGTTTCACATGTTTCCGTCTCTGGGTTGCTCTCTGAAGTTGTTGTACTCTCAACATGAGATGAACCAAGAAGATTTCTATTTTTCTTTGGCCTGCCACGCCTTCGATTTGGTGATCTTGTTTTCTGTACAGGATTCTCCTCCAGAAAAGGCAGAAGGTCCTGAAAAACAATGACAAAGTTAACTTTCTCAAAGATTTAGCTTCATGTTGTTTGGCAGTGGTTTCATTTGTCCTTAAAAGCAGGTGAACTAGCAGTGTCAACAGATGGTATCATGTTACTGCGAAGTCTCGTCTCTACAGCCCTGAAATGAAACCTTAACAGCAAGATTCTGCCCATACTATTTTCCAAGAGAATTTACCAATGTTATCTTGGGCCAGTCTAGGTAGGAAATTGTTGACAATGTATGTGAAGTCATCAATTCAGTTGTTAAGCTACAGACACCAACACCCAATGCATCTGTGGCGGTGTCTAATAATTTTAATCATGTGTTACTTTCTGCTACACTGACAAGGACTCATATGCTTCCAAAACAAGAAATTTAGATCAGTCTTATATTTCTCTAGGTGGAATATAATCCCCTTGTTCAGAGGCAACCGGTAAAGAAGAGAGATGTGAGAAAGTGATCACAGGAAGCTGAAGAAGGCGTACAGTTTGTTTTGAGGATACAGATTGGATTGCTCTGTGCACATAGAGGACATCAATGCCATGACTTAGTGTGTGACTAGCTATATCATCTTCTGTGTGGACAACATCATCCCCATCATAAACCTTGGATCACCAGTGACCCAAAGGGACAAGAAGAAAAAACTTCAGGGAGGGAAACAGGGAAATATTGAGGAGTATACTGAAAGCCCTCAAAATCAAAATAATCCCCAAATTAATAAGTCTGCAAGTAAACATTTAACTGCAAATCAGTGGTGCTTCTTCACAACCTAATAATACCCAGGGTTTCCCTCAGTGTGTTATAAGCCTGGCGGGCCACCAGGATTTATTTGTGGTCCCACCAGGCTTGGCATTGTTAATTTATTAGTTTATTTTAATGATTGCCTTTTTTTAAGACTTTATAGTTGGTGTTTACGTATTAATCTTCAAGTCTTCCAAAAATGCATAATTATCAAATTATGTTTTTAAATTTCCTGTCAACTTTTTTTAACTCAAAAACATGGCGGGTGGCTGGAGGACTGCCCTAACACCCTGAGCACCGGGCTTAGCAAGTTTCCTGGGGGAAACCCTGAATACCAGAAGGTAATTTCTCTTACCATAAAGGTTCTTGCTCACCTGGATTTGTGGATCCCTAAATCTGCTCCTGATTGGGTAGAACTTTGTGACCAAGTGCCTTCTGAAACTGTCAAAATGGGAGTTTTTCTTTGATGGTGATGGACTCTGCAGGAAATATTGCACACCAAAAGTAAGAGTTGACACATTTTCTCCAAGTTGTCACCTTTTAGCTTTCTCCAAATCATTTAATTCCTAAAAGGTTGTGATTGTAGCGTGGCGAAATGTTCATCTTACACTTTGAACACCTTTTAACAGTTGATACAGGGACCTGTTTACTGCTGCAAAATACATATTATGTCACCTTTCACAATTTTTAATAGGAATCTCTTAAAAATTCACATCTATATAAGTTTTACTGTTTGAGGTCAATTATTTAAATACAATTAAATGGTATTCCAGTATACAGTGATGATCTAGTTTTGCCTATAGCTACTTTTTAGTGAGACAGACTATCATCTTCGGTTAGCTGCCATTTTTACTCTATTTGGATTACTTGATCCTCTTCAGAAAAACTGAAAATTTGGAAAACATTAGCAGGTTGCAGATAGTTTAGTCACCTTTTCCTCACAGTTGTTTCCCTGCAGTGCCGCTCTGACTGATAGCAAGTTGTCTCTGGCCAGTTTTACCATTGGTGTCTGCTGCAGCTGCTTCTCCTGCTGATGCTGACCAGACGTGGCCTTTGAGTCCCGCATCGGTGCCAGCTTCTTCACCTTTCTCTTCTCTAACGAGAACAGATACGTGTTTGACCTCCTTCTCTTTGGTCTCCTTGGTGGTGTGATGGATTTGGAGTTTCCAGAGGAAACATCCTGGGTGTCTGATAGTCCGGTATCAACCCTCTGTACACCAGGTGTTTGAGAGTGATTGACTATGCGCTGTAGAGAAGGTGTATGAGAGGTTTCCTCATGAATCTGGGCTGTTTTGTGTTTCCTCTGGACAGTGACTGGCTGTCTGGATTCTGGAGAGCTCTCAATGCGCGTCTCGTTCTCCTTCCTGGTGTTATTGCTTTCAACATGCTGCTCAAATGATTGGAGTAAGTTTTCCAGAATGTCATTCAGCTCCCCCTCACATTGCTGCTGCAGCACTGGCATCTCAGAGCTGCTAATCTGGGCCTGGTGTTTGTCTTGGATAGCAGAGTTGCCACAAGTGTTGCTGTCTGTTGAGAGACACTGTGAAAGAGGAGCTTTGTTGTTTGGTAAGATATCCAGATCCTGAAAGACTTCCTCCAACAAACGATCGATGTGCTCAGGCTGGTCCTCATGAGGCGGAGGAGCTGGAGGAGCAAACTGCGGGCTGTAGAGATGGGATGGCGCTGCGGAAACGTATGATGCAGCATGAGTACGCATCGGTCGAACGGAGGGACAGGAAGACGTTAAACTAGGCCCACTGTAGAGGTTATTGGATGGATCAGAGTGGTAATCTGGTGTTGGTTGGTTCCTGCAGATCTGATTCGTGCCAATAGGAAGACTGGTCTGGAATCAGAGAGAAAAAACACCAATTATGTCGCAAAAAACCCCAAATATTCAGTTAAACCACATTCACCCTGAAGAAAAATGTTATGAAAAAAGGCAAATTTAATCTTAGAGTAATCTGTGAAAACAGGAGTGTGTGTTATTAGGTTTGCTGTGTTTTATTTAATATATTATATTTTGTGGTTTCTGACCTGTAAAAAGTGCTATATAAATAAAGTTTACATAGTTACTTAAAAATAGACTTTCTAACTGTAGATCAGCTTCAGTTCAACTTCACAAAATGTTTCCGCATAAAAAAATGTCTAAGCAATGATGCACTCTGATTGGTTTTCAGTCCAAGTGATTCACAGAACTGGCACTGAAGTGTGAAGGCACTTTGATAAAACACTGTTCGCTCTGGCTCCAGAATATCGAAGTATTAGGGCTGGGCAATAAATTTAATCGACGATTCAACTTTTTTTTTGTTTTCGAAGATTTAATTTTAGAAAAATCTGGATTTTTTTTCTAGTGTCCATAACTCAGAGTGGTTATAGTCCCTCACCTTGGCAACCTGCTGTGTGGTTTTTCTTCTCCCCCGCTGGGTGTTCGCTCCCCCTCCGCCTTGCTGCGCCTCTTGACTCTGGTCCTCCTCAAACACGTTTCCGCGTCTCCTTGGCTTCTTCTTGGCCGGCTCCAGCTCCTCCCTGGTCTTTTGGTGCAACTTCATACCTACAGCGCCCCCACCCTGACCTGCTCTGGGTGTCCTCACCCTCCACCTGTGCAGGAACAGTTTCTGCAGTTTGCCCACCCCAATCTCCTGCACATCCACCATCTGAGTGTACGCGCCTCGCCCCCTCCCTCCCGTCCTCCCTCTGGGTCTCCAGGTCCCCTGCTGTCCGCTCTTGGCTGCCCGGGCACCCCTTGGTCTCCTTCCTGCCCGCCCCCTGCGGGGGCTCTTCCTCTTCTCCGGGTTCAGGAAGTGGTTGATGAATCCCGCGATGTTTCCCTCAAACTGCTCCAACCTCTTTCCTTCCCACTCCTCTGGGTTAGGGTCGGCCCAGCAGCTCTGAGAATCAGCCACACAGGGAGCCGTCTGGGTGGAGAAATGAGGAAGAGGAGCAGGAAGAGGCACGTACTGTGGCGTCACGATGGCGACAGATGTGCTTCCAGGTGTGGTGGATTCCTGCAGACAGCCTGGTGGAGCAGAGGTGTACTGCAGTGTTTGGTTTTCTTCGGGTGGATAGATGAGCGTGACAAGCTGATGAGAATCTGTCTGTCCTAAACTCTGCAAGACGCTCATGTCGATGGTCTCATAGGGGACCACTGAGGGGACAGGAGGACATGAGTTGACAAGCTCTTCCTCAGTTTGAGTCCACATGTCTCTTCCTCCACCTGACACCTCCGAGTCTTTCCACAGATAGGTGGACCCATCCCTCACCTCTCTCCTCCACCTGGCCAGCCTCCCCTCATCCTCCTCTGTCCTCTGTGGCTCCGTTTGGACCCCCACCTCCGTGTACTGCTCCGTCCCTCCACCAAACCTTCCTCTGCTCTTCGTCACCTCCACCAAGCCACTGATGCCGAGCTTGGCTGCAGCGTAAATGGCCTCCTGCTTCTCGTTCTCTCCCTCCCCGGCCATCTCCCCGGAGTAAAGGAGCCGGATGATGTGCAGCAGGGTGCAGGCGCCCAGTGCCTGGAACTCCAGGAGACGGCTCTGTCCAGAAGGGGGCGCCGGTGAGGACGACAGAGCCGAGGAGATGTGAGGGCTGATGGCCGACAGAATGCAACTGTGTGCTGGGACTGAAACACCTGATGGTGAAAAGATTAACATAAAAACCGTTTAAACAATATGCCTTAGAAAAATAAAGAAATGCCTTTAAATTTTATCTTGTTCTGCAGTCACAGAGCAAGAAAGCAGCAAAAGTGCAAAAAAAACTTCCAAAAACAGCTTGGATAACTACTAATAAAGACCCATTTACAACATATTACAAGAATTGCTGCTCTTTTATATGAAAAGCCTAAGTAATATATAAATTTGCATATACTGTATGCAAATATTTGACCCACAAGTAATTATCAGTAGGAAACTTATATAAATTATCATATAATTTATATAGGATAAATGCAAAAAAATGTACTAAATGCATTTTTGCATTTAGTACAAATGCAAAAATGCATTTGTACTAATTTGTGAGTGGGTTTATACCTCCAGCTTTGAGCAAAGTGTCACAGAACTGGCTGCACTGTTGTTGTCTCTGTAGCTCAGCGAGAAGGAGGGCTTCGTAGCCCGGTTTCTGGTAGCACCACATTTCTCCATCCACTTCAAAGCAGGAGTCAAAAGGCGCAGAATAAAGGTGAATCAGACCAGAAACTAACACAAGCATGTTTCTTAATTCATAACAGAAAGACTCGAAAATCTGAATCTTGTCATTTTCATAAAAAAACACCTGAAGATTATTTAAAATAAATTCATCACAGCATTTTTTTTAAGTCAATAAAAGTAATCAATGTTTTTCTTGCAAAGGTTATACTTTATAATATATAAAACAGAAACGTAACTTTCTGTAGGTAGATAACTTTCGTATAGGTAACTTTATTTTTCACGTTAAGTATATAAAACATATAAAATAGTATTATAAACATAATTATCCTATTTATTCCAACACACTGGTAATTATGAGACTTATGACTTTTTAAAAACCATTCTTAGGCAAACATTTACACATTAAAATAATTATATGACTTCAGTTTTCCTCTTTAACTTCAATTTGTGTTATTATTTAATTATATCAGTTAACTTCATCACTTTTAGGCAGATATATAGACTGGGGTCCAGGCTCAAAGGCAGGTCGCATGGATCAAGCACACCTGAGTTTAGCATTGCAAACTTTTTGCAGGCTAACTAAAAAACAAAACTGTCCAAAATAAGAATATTTAATCGGTCCTGATAGTCCAGCTGCTAGATACCACTTCAAACACACCATAATATACAGTCTAATAACTCTACTGAGTTTTATTGCTAAAAACAAACTCTTGCTAGCTAAATGACTATACAGTAAAACGCGCGCAGGTGTCCGACACCGTCGGTACTTACCGTCTTAAAGGGCCCTAAAATGATTTCTGAAGTCCAAAAATTTAAAGAAAATAATTTATATACATAACACGAACGGGTGAATTGAGTCTTTCTTCTCTTTTTTTTATTTCCGTCTGATTAAAAGAGCTAGAGGCCAGCCAGGGGTCATTTTGGTGGTCACCAGCAAAGCGGGATGGGCAACGAGGTAGCAGTTTGCCGCTACTCCACCAGATGGCGACAGTGGCTCTCCACAATGACCAAAACCGGACTCAAATGGTTAGGCAACCAAAGAGTGAAAATAAAGCCAAGAGGGTTTCTGTAGGTACTTCCGGCTTCTTTTGTAAATCAAAACAAAGCGATGGAATCCAATTTTGACTGGATTTTGAGATTTCTGTTGATTTGTAATTGAAATAGGATAGCATTTGGTGTCTACATTTACTCAGAATAAGGCAGTGTTTTTTTTATCCACATTTTTTATGTTAGTGTGATTGTAAATTACGCCTTACCAACAGAATTAACTAATTGGTTAACAACAACAACAACAACAACAACAATAATAATAATAATAATAATAATAATAATAATAATAATAATAATAATAAT
>CAEFZY010062070.1:0-14735 GCA_903066815.1 Brachyrhaphis roseni
GTGCCTGGTATGTTAACATAACATATTAAGAGTTATTCAGATAACTATAGCATAAATAACATGCTAACAAGTTTACCGAACCATCCCTGTCACTCTAAATCACTAAACGCAATGAAATCTTCACCTCGATGTCGCTTGTAAACAGCTCGGCTAACTTCTTCTACCTCTCTGAAGGTAGAATAACACAGGCTTAGAGCGCCCTCTTGAGGTTTAGTGTGAAAATAACATGTGATATGATATAATGATGTGTTAATTTTCACACATAAGTCGCTCCGGAGTATAAGTCGCACCCCCAGCCAAACTATGAAAAAAACTGCGACTTATAGTCCGGAAAATACGGTACCTCAAATATATCACTTTAACTATCAGAGGTTTGAGGAAGGAAACCCAAAAAGTTTACCCCATTTAAAAGACAGTTATCCCTGATACTAACTGAATTTTGAACTTTTGAATTCAAGAAAAAAAAAATAAAAATTCTAAAACATGTAGTTGCTAAGTTTTCTGGCATTTATGACATAGAAATTATTTGTATAATTCTAACTGACCTAAAACAAGAGAGGTTTGGTCAGATTTATCTTCGGACAGTGAGAAAAATATTTGTCTTTTTGTTTGGTGCAGGTAAATATTTGGTTTCAGATGTTTTTTTCATCTTCGTGTCTTTTTAAGCTTTCCTATTAAACACTGTACAATGTTTATGTTGAAAAGCCATATTAAGGTAGGAGTTGTTCATTAGGGAAATTTTAAAAATGTTCCTACAGGTAAAGTTCAGATGCAAATTAAACAAACAAGTCAAAGGACACTAATTATAGTCCATTTCCATTTCTGCAGTACAGCATTTCGACAGTTTGTCATGCAAGCACCATGATGTGCATAGGCACCTTATTAAAGAGGAAAGCTCTGCCAGTTGCCCCTGTGAAGCGCGTTGAGATGAGTTCAGCACGGTTGGTCAGAATGGTGTCACAATTGGCACAGGAGAAGAGCCGACTCCCGCCGATGTGATCCAGGAAGATGCGGCCCATTTTCTCAACTGGTGGGACAAAAGCAAAGCTCAAGTTTAGAAGAAGCAGAACTCAAGAAAGGAAAACTCACCCATTTAAATGTAATAACACCAGATGCTTGTTTAAATAGGATCAACTCCTGTACTTCAAAGATTTATGCAAATATCTGACTGATTTGAAAATTACAGTGTCCTCTGCTCAAACTGCCAATAGCAATGTAATTTCAGCATTTTTTATGATGTTGAAGAGATTTCATAGAATAACATAAGCCCATTTTAAACATATTCCTTCTTGGTTCAATAATGGCATTAGCCTTTAACTGTATCCTGTTTTGGTTAGATTTTGGACATTTAAACACAAACATATCTGAGAATATTTTTTTATCACAGTTTGCAGTTAGATTGATGAGCAACAGAAATATCAAACAGATGATTTTCTGCAATAATAATAAAGTAACAATGTTTAGAAACAATCCACTCGCTACCTAACCAGTGACACTCTTTTATCCTGAATTTATATTGATCACCTGAAGGCAACCTCGGGCCTGGTTTGCTGCTAGCTAAATCACTGTAATACAGTTTCCTCTCGACGTTTGCAAATCTGTAGTTTTTGTGCGACCCAATGTACATAATAATAAACATTAACATTAGGCAATGCCCCATTATTAATCAGAAAACAGTCTAAAACAATGACATCGCACATTTCATGCTTCTACTTAGAGCTAATATTTACATCAAAATGCCAAACAGTCTAAGGGTGACCTTATAATATCTTACCTCGTAACTTATAAAGACGATAACTGAAAAGTATTTTCAAATCGAAATGTAACTCAGTCTTTGCCTTTATCTTCTAGAAAACTATAGTTCTTCGTGTTCTCAGCTTTGTTTTCGTAAGAACAGCGTCCTAGATGACGACAGTAAAGTTAGCAAATATGTCGGTCAGGATTTCCGCTGAAGACTTTCAAAAAGAAATTTTGAGCGAATCTATTTTGTAATATAATGAATAATTGACTGTATATTTATATTGATAATAACACTTGTCATAATTTCTCAAAATTTAAATGCCTACACTGCCTGTGTGGCTTTTTTAAAATTGGCCTATTAAAAAAAGCTCTTTTATTTTGGCAGTCAGACCTCCTCTTGTACAAATAACTTTACTTTGTGCACGAGAGTTCCCATTTTGTGACGTAGAAGCATCCCAATCCTCTCATTGGTCACAGAGAATTGCCACATGTTGCAATCTTTGTTTGGGGGAAGGCGTGGGTGGTTGCGTTAAAGCCCTTCAGTTAAAGGAGTCGAGCATTTTGTTGTGCTTTCATTCTCGTTCTTGTTGGGCCTTTGGCAGAAATAAGCAATATAAATAAAATATAACCGTTATAGTTTGAAAATTATTAGCTACCATTTGTATCATTCAGGGAAGAGAAGATGTTTTCACAGCGAGATACAGGACGATATGTAGAGAAAGTACATCAAAAATGTATTTCCAGGTGAAAACGTTAGCAGTATATTTTATGGTTTAAAAAAATAAGCTGTGATAGATGCTACTGTTATGCAAAAAGTTTGCGCTTAACCCTTTATAGTAAAATACATGCTTTGTACGTTGTTTTATTCTGTTGCAGTGATATAAAAAGGCATTACAACATTTAATTTCTCTCTGGAATTAATGTGGCGTTTTGGAATTGAACTGAATTGAAGATGTTCCATAAAAATGTTTTTTCTATGATTGATAAAAGAATCACCTGCCTTTTTTTCATATTTAAAATGTGGAAAAAACAAAGAGGGTCACTGGAATACCCGTATGATCTCTCATAGCATATAACATGTACATTACATTAGCAACCGTACCAGCACATTGCAAAAATATCCAGCTGATCTAAACTTAGCTAGGCATTCCTTTAAACCTGTCCCAAACTCTTGTGAAACAAATCTACCATTTATTGTGCTCCTGTGACATAAATTACCTGCTTTGTTGGGTCCATTCTTCATGGATTCATTTTATCACTTTAATAACCAAGATAAATATTTAGTAGCTATTGAGCTGCCAGTTAGAGAGAATTCTAAATCACTTTGGCATCAATCAAACCAAGCAGCACTTTCTAACTGGCTACAGGTCACACTTGTTAAGACGTCATACAACAAACCTTTCTCCCAAGCAATAGATTATCTTTTGTGACTAACAACATCTAGATAGGTGATTTACCTGAGAATTATACAAGAATGAATTTTAAGATGCACAACAACAAAGCACATTTAAGGTTCATAACTGTGGGCTTTCCTGCTCAGTCTCCAGCAGCGAGGTGGTGGAGGAAGTTTTCAAGCTTTCGATCTGAATTTTGATCAGATTTGTGAACTTTGCAGTAATCTGCACCACCCATCTGGTAGTCTGTCAGTCTGATATCAGTAATCTCAGACATGGGATAACCTTTTCTTTTTACGTCTCTCTTGGTTCCACCCATGTGTGGACTTTTCTTGTTTCTATTCATTATGCTATTGTAACAGTGTTTAGGTTGCAGAATCCCACTTGAACCCGATTACACTATTAGGCTGGCGAAAACAGATGTTTCATGCTTTCTTCATTTTTCTGTTTATTGACAATTTTATGTTTATTTCAGAACTATATTGAGGATGTCTTATTTTACACATATAAAACTGTGAAACCTCTAATGAAAGTAAAATATTTTGAATAATGAACAAATAGTTAGTGAACAATCAAATCAAATTCTTCCATTTTTTTTCTTTACCCTCTATATTAAGGATTTAAGATAGAGTAAAAATTTCTACAGATCTTGTAACTGAGAAAGAAAATCATGGAACAATATTTCTCATTACATTTTGTTCTAACATAGCATAACAAAATCTCAGAACATTTGATCAAATGTTCATATTTTTACATTAAACTGTTGGCATCTGGGTCAATTTTCTTTTCCTATGAGTTAATAACTAAGATTTATATTAGTAATCAGCACAATTTACATTTTTGCATCTGCATCTTTTCCAGTTTTTACTCGTTTTGTGAGAAATCTTAATGCTTTTTCTCTGCACAAATCCCGTATCAATTGTGCTGAAGTTCAAATTCAGAAGTGAAGTGGAGAGAGGATGGTGCTTTTATCGTGCATCATTTACATCTGTTGCATAAAATATTTTCTGTTAAGGGCTGCTTCAGAACAGCCAAGACATCTTATCTGTGCAAAGATTAGAAAGAATCAGATAAACAGCACCAAGTTTCATCAGGAGGTTCAGACTGAGCCTATGTCCTTGACATAAGATAAGGTGCCATAAAGGCGGTGCAGACTAATATCAGGATCACATACATTAGAGTCAGCGTTCATAGTTATGCATTGACCATTGACAATCACTGTATTTTTAGGACCATTGTAGGCTATAAAATAATAAGGTAGATCCATCAACAAAAACTAATTTCCTCTTATGTCATGTTGTCCTTCACCTTTCCAATCAAAAGGCAGGTAGGGGAGTTACTTTTACAATATTGAAGAATCACTGTTATATAAATGAACAGTTAAATTCTTGGCTGGTAAATGCTAATGTTGCAAATAATTATATTGTTAATATTGTATTCCAATAATGCAAATTTGACTAGGTATTATTAGCAAAACTGTGTCACCGTTTTCGAGGTGTTTTTTTCCATTACATAATTTATTTCACGGTCTTTGAATGAATAATCAAATGAGTGGCCATGCGTCATTTAATTCTGGTTTGTAAAACAAATGATGAATGTGAATAATGGAAGCCAATTGAATCTCACCTAAAACAATGTCATGGACTGGCACAATTGTGAATTACCAAATATACTCAGAGTATGACATGATGTAACAAATTATCAGAGGATGTCCAAGTGCATTGAGGATTTGGAAAAACACTTGTAATAAACAAACAAAAAAACAACAACAACAACAAAATAAATCATCTGAGGGCTCAGGAATTCCCAGTCCTGTACAAATGCCTTTATTCCTTTTCCTTTTGTTCCAAGGCTTGCTTGTAATCCACTTATTACAAAGTCACACTTTCTACGTTTTCCTTTATTTTAATTTTGGAAAAGTACCAAAAAATTGGGTTGACTGATGAAAGAAAGACGTAGCACCAGCAATGTGATTCCCAAAGAGCTATAGGAAGGAAACTTGGTGATACCTGTACAATAAACTAAAAGATTATGCAAGCCCCAGACTTTTTAAAGTTTTTCTAAATATAGTACTACCTAAATGCTGCACACCTCCATTTCCCCTCTTCCCTTGTTTTTTAAGCACACAGTAAAAGATGTACTCTCTTTTTCCATTTGTTCTATGCCTGCAAAGACAAACTTTAAAAGATGTTCTATTTAAGATATGAAATGTTTATGTACCATTTGGAAATGTAACCTTCTATGTTTTGCTTGATGACTAAAAGTAAATTCAACACACTTCATTTTAAGGACAAATAACAATGGAAAACTGACCCTTTTTGAGTTTCAAGATGAATCACTTTAAAAATGACTAGGTATAATTACAAACAAGGCTTTGGTAGAGAAAACCCTTACCTTGCTATTATGGTTTCTGATAACCACAGGCAAGATATCAGCAGAAATCTTCTAACTACAAGTTTCTGCATGGGTGCAGCTAACTTTAAGTTTGTTCTGAGTTTTAAAGAATGAATACATTTCCCTTAGTTCACAATCTTTTAAATTGAGAGAGTTGCACAGATTTTTAATATCTAAATCCACAAATTGGCTCCTTTTTTTGGTTGCACTGTTGCCTTGCAGTGAAAAGGACCTGATTCAACCTGACATCTTTTTGCATGGGGTTTGCATTTTCTCCGTGAGCATGCAAACATTTATTCGTACATTTATTAGTAGGTCTGGAAAGCATAGATTGCTCTAATTTTCCTAATCTCCTAATGTGATAACAATACTGTAATCCAAAAACAGAATCTTGAAATGCTACAAAACATGACATTGCTTTCAAGGAACGTTTCATTCATAACATCTGTTCCACCATTTCAATGGAAAACCTCACAGCTGTGTCCTTTGAACAAATGAACAGCCCAGTCCCCTCCTCTTTATGGAGGCTTATGATGTTTGGCGTCTCAGGCTACAAGTGATAATGACAGTGAAAGACAGTTAAGAGTAGAGAGAGGTGAATGCAGAGAAGGAGAGACAACAGCAACAACAACTGGGAAAGATGTTTCAGCAGCTGCTTCTGATCTCCCTGCTGTGTTTCACATGGGCAACAGGTCTCTATTGACTTCATAATCAAATTCAGTTTAGTATTCAGGCTAAAGTATAGTAAGTGCTGATTAAGTTTAACTGATGACAGTTGTCTCAGGAGCATTCAAAAATCTTATATTTGTATAATGTATTTTTTTGCATAGTATATTTGATCACATACACTTTGCATTCTGAATTGGATAGTTATCAGTTATCAATAATCCAGTGCACATTTGTGTCATTAAGGTTTTTGTTTATTTGATCACAATCATTTATTGTCTGGATAAAGATAAAATGCTCTTGACATTACATTTTCTACATAAAATTAAAATGTCTTATTATTTCCTTATCAGCTGGACTGCCTTGCATTCAGGTATTTCCTTCTCAGCAGCCTCCATTAACTGGTAAGTTTCCTGTCCAGATTTACACCCAATTCATTTTTGTTACTCATGTTAAAAGAAAAAAAAAATGAATGTGATGGGAATAAATTGTATATTTCATTGTGTTTGATTATTGAAGTCCTTCTTTAGAGGAATGATATCAGTTTCTGCCAACATTTTTCAATAATTGCACAACTCCCCTAAGGTTTTTCTGACTTCTGCAATTTTAAACATAAGCAAATATATCTTTATATTTTCTTCTCAAGCTGACACAGTCAGACCATCTGATGTAGCAGTGCTTTCCTATGTTGGACTTCATGAACAAAGGTGAGAAAAGACCATGATTTTTAATACAGTAAAGTCTCTATTGAAAGATCTGAAATTCCCTATTCGGTCCTCCTCTGCAGCACTGAGCTGTCCACAGTCTTATCAAAACTCACAGGTATGTTCCTGCTTTTATTTTTTCTGTTTTCATCATTACTGTGAAATTCACTCATCCAGGATTTCCTTGTTCTTGGTTTTTCCTACTCTGTAATGGGAACTGTAGATTCCAGCTTCTTCCTGTTCTATTTGTTACATTAGACATAAACTCTTCTGAGATTTATCAGAGCTTTTATTGGACCACTTTGCACTATCTTTACTACACTCATATTGACATTAGATGAGACATTATACATCCATGCATTGCCTGTATTTGCTCGGGATTGGGTGGGCTGTGGGCTGGTGTTGTCTCCAGCTGTCACTGAGCAAAGAGGGGTTCACTTTGGACAAGTCAACTGTGTTTGCTCTGTGCAACACAGTATCATGCACACACACAATTTAGGGAGACCAATTTACCTAGTCTGCATGATTTTGGACAGTGGGAGAAAGTTGGAGTACCCTGAGAGAACCCACGACAAGATTCAACCTTCCTGGAACAAAGCAGCACAGCCCTAATTCAGCTGCCATTGCTATAAAAGCTTTTTAAAATCTGGATTATTGTACTACTACTTCATATACTGCCTGAAATAAGAAACAGTGGTTTGGAATTTAATTTTCAGACTGAAATGTTGTTGTATATTATAACTCTGTGCTTTATCGTACATGCTGAGTTGTTGCAAGTTAGATTTTTGATGCTTAACTCCTTTGTGTTTTTATTTATTTATTCATTTTTTCCTCCTTTTCTTGAACAGAGCTGATGACTCTGTTCAATCCTGGACTAGTGACTCCCATCTCAGAAGACAAAAGCATCCCTCAGTTTCTTCAATGTGGGTACGAAGTTTTTTCTTGTCTCATAAATAATTTGTGATTCTGAATGCTTCAGGTTATCTCTTTTTATTCTTATTGAACGTCTTACCATTTACAGCACACTGGTGGACCAAGCAAATGAACTGTCCCTTTACTTACAGAGCAATAAGGTAAAAACTCAATTTCATTTTTACGATTTAACTTCATCTTAAATTGTAAATTTCAATTTAATTCTCGTCTTTAGACATTTTCGCTATAATGCTTTCCTACCACAGCTAGGAAAAGAAAGGTGACACCTTTGGTAAAGAGGCGAGCATCATTGTTAATATAAAAATACATACTTTTCTTAAGCTGCTATCTCACAACACGACCCCGGATAAGCGGAAGAAAATGGCTGGATGGATGGATGAATGGACTTTTTAAATTTAGTCCAGTAAAGGAAAACACCGCTCTAAATACAATGCATTTAGAGCATTTTGTCTGTTACAAGTGGAATCTTTATTTTATTTTAGTTTTTTATGTTCATGGTTTCCTTTTTCTTTCTTGCTGTCACTCTATGCAACACACTATATAATTTGCAATTTAAACGGCATTTATATAGTGTCATGGCTTCTAATCTCATCTAATATAGTCTAGATAGACTAATACTGACTCTGAAAAAAAAAAGAACTGATAAAAATATATGATCTGATTTCCTCCAGCAGGGCGCTGATGAGAATCAAGACTGGAAGCTGGTGCTTCTCTTTGTTCAGCTGGATCGACTCTGTGCCTGTGAGCAGCAGGAGCAGGTACACAATGCATTTGGATAAAAGGGAAGAAGAGAAAACAAAGCAACAAATCTGTCTCCAGTGTTTAATGCAGGCAATCTAGAGTTTAAACATGCATCAGAATTGTATGGAGAGCTCCAAATACCTGACTGGCACCTTTACACCTCAGCTGAATCAGATTGCATCATGTTGTGCATGTTTAATTCTGTTTTGTACATGACTGACATCTACACGTAAATAATGTCTTAACAGAGCGTATAAAGACTTTAATTACACAATGCAACTGAGTCAACAACAGACAAACTAGTAACATAATTAGGTACTGAAGAGGAAAGATACATTATGAACATGACTCTATCAGTTGCTCAGAGCCTAAGCTTCAAAGGCCACCAATAAAAATCACTTATTAGAGTTGAATGATTGTTGTTTCAAAGGTTTAAAGTTACAGAGTCCAGATATTATCTCCTTATCACAGTCCAACTCTCACTCTTGAACTTTCCTTGACGTGACTTAATCACGTCAAGAGTGTGTGATAAAAAGTTACTAATTAATATTACATGTACTCTAATTCACATGAATGCTTTATATAAGCTTATTCATGTGAAAAAAGAACTTCAAATTGACAAAAGCATAACGAAAATTTGCAGCCACCAATTTTTTAAAAATACGCCACACAGTTTCTTGGTAATTTTGTCGACATATGCACATTCTGAAGTATCGGTTAAGAAATTATTCATAAAGCAATCCTTGTGTCTTTGCTGCAGATCTCGCCTCTTCTCAAGCAAGTGGTTGAGGAGGTAGATAATGCTGTGCAGTCGCTCCACTCTCAGGTATATTGTAAATTAAATAGTGTCATTACTCTTTTGCAGTTATTTAAGAGACAGTGATTGTACTTTTACTTGTACTTGTTGCAGCTGAAAAAGACCATTGTCAGTGTGGCGTTGTGGGATGGAGGACTAAACACATTCCAGACAAAGTAAGCAGCGTCAAAGGAAAGAATCAAAGAAAAGTGGAAAAAGAAAACAGTCTGCTATGAATGTTTAACCTACTATTTTTAAAAAGCTGAATTTTGAGCATGTTTTTGATTGTTCTTAACAGCTTGATAGGCTTCGTTGAGTAAATAAATGTATTTGCTTACAGGATGTGCCCATGCACACACACAAACACTGACGGAGAACTCAAGCTTCAGAGAGCTGTGCTGACTCACACCCTGCAAGTAGGTTTCTCATTCCCACCAAATAATGCTTCTTTCTTTTTAATAGCATCTACTTAGTTGTAGTGAGCTGTTGCATAACGCCTTGAAAATGTTTGCTAAAGTCTTGTAAGAAAAAAGTAGTCGGAACAGTTTCAAGCTGTTTTAAAACAAACTGCTCTTTTCTAACTGTTTTTTCCCCCCAGGAGTTGCTGTATGAGCTGATGGTACAGAAACATTGGTACAGAGACAGAGATGACTTCACTGTCACTCTTCAGGCGACCCCTCTCATCAGAGGCCTGTCATCTGTGAGTTTCAGCTGCTGATGTGATCTTTTTACACTTTGTCTTACACTTCCTCTCACAAGCAGCATCTAACATATTTGTATATTTAGCAAAAGGAGAAATGTGATCAGATTTTTTATGCTTTACCAAACTATGAATATGTACAAATCTTTCTTGCTAGCAGACTGGAAAGCCTATTGGAGAGTTTGAACCCTCAAAGCGTACTGATGAACTGATGCTACAGTTGTGGAGAAACCTGGTGAGATCTGATGTTGTGAAAGTGACACTGACCAAGACTTTCAGTCTGTCGCTCTCAGAGGATGTTACATGTGTGTGTGTGTGGTTTTTTTTCTTCACAGCTTCAGCCCTTGGTCGATCAACGTATTCCAGACCATAAGAGAGACATCCTCACACTACAATGCCCCACTGAGGTGAGTATAAATGCAGAAGGTCCACACAAACACTCATACAAGGATTTACAAGTGACATGAAATGTTAATTCTTACTCATTTACTCACTTACTCATACTGTTCCCTATTCACAAGGACCGACCATTCCTGAGGACAGAATTTAACACTCCTTCAAATCACCACAGCAACACAGACCATCTCATTCAGACTGTAAGAATAATTCACAACCAAACCAAATGGTTTGCCAAGCATTAGGGGTTTTATCTCATTCTGATTATTTTATATATGCTTGATAATCAGCATATAGGCACAGAGTTGCCCTGTGAAGATCGCAGTCCTTCATCCTCTATTCCTACTTCAGGTAATTTTATGTGCTAACATTATTATTATTATATTTTGTTTCAAATAAAATGTTTTCATAAATATTGTTTTGTCTTATTTGGCTCTTGGTAACCTTTACTTTTGAGCCATCACACATTTAAACATAGATTAAACCAAACCTTGTTTTTTTTTCTTTTTCCAAAATGACTTTCATTCACCAAAGATAAATTGCATAAATACCAGTGGAAACTTGCAAAAATCTGGTCAGCAAGTAAAGGGAGAAGTGAGGTTAACCGCAGCATCATTCACCAGCCCAAGTTGAATGAGGCTTCAGGGGTAAAAAGAACAAACCAACAGCCCCCAGGATATCTAATAATTGAAACTAAAACTTACCCAGTGTATCACTAAAGGAACCTATGGTTGTCAAAAAGTGGTACATTTGTGCATTATTGTGAGTAGAAAGTAAACAGTTGTGTGGTCTCTCTAAGGGTTCTATCAGTGGGATCTAGAATAACACAATCTGACATCGCCTGACATTTTCTTTGTATTTTCTAGTCCATGAACTCCGGCCTGCAGATATCAAAGTTGTGGCAGCTGTGGGGGATTCTTTAACAGTGAGTCATTTTGTTTGTCACACAGACATTTTGGGTCATGCGTTTTACTGAAGGACTTTCCTATTCTTTCTGCCAGGCAGGGAACGGCATCGTGTCCGGCCCTAGTAACATCCTGGATGTCTTACGCCAATACCGAGGTTTATCCTGGTGGTATGTCAAGACTCTCTAATTTTATTATTTCAGTGGGTTTTTTTTTTTCATCTTTTAACTATTATTTTTTCATAATTTTTGGTTAAATAAAGTTAAGGGCACTTTGTGAAAATAATTTCCTATGTCTGTTGTCAGCATTGGTGGAGATGGAAACCTCACAACTGTTACCACTTTACCCAGTATGTATTTCTGATGACTTCATTAGTAATAAGTAATTTTTGGGAAATATCAATTTTACATTCAAATGTTCCTTTTTTTAAAACAGTATCTGGTTTTTACAGACATTTTAAAACATTTTAACCACAATGTGAAGGGCTACTCGCTTGGTGTCGGTAGTCAGGATAATCCACAAGCTTTCCTTAATCAGGCAGTGCCGGGTGCAAAGAGCAAGTAAGTTCTACAGGTGTTTATTTTAGCAACGAGTTACCATTTTTAATTAAAAGTTATTTCATCTTTAGTGGAATAACATAAACATCCTTTACCAATAAATATGATTGTGTTTTGGATTTCTGTTCAAAGGGATATACCATCACAGTTGCGTGCCCTGGTAACAAAGATGAAAAATGATGCTGTAAGTCTACATTTATCTTTTGTAATTCTACAGTGAAACTAGAGGTTGAAAAGATACGTTGAGTTTTGACTTTATTAATTAGTGGAATAAAAATAATAAAGTTAACTCTTTGTCTCTCTTCATGTTCTTTTCTCCAGAATATCAACTTTGAATCAGACTGGAAGCTGATCACTGTCTTTATTGGTGGAAACGACCTTTGTTCATACTGCAAAAATAGTGTGAGTGTCAAATTTGGAAGCGAGAGGACATAATTATGATGTTATCTCTGATGGTGTGTAAAGAAACATGTTTTCTCTTCATTTACAGCTCCTTTTCTCAGTGGAAAATTACATTGGGTTTCTCAAGGAAAGCTTGGACTATCTCCAAAAAGAGGTCCCACTCATTTGACAAGGTGTTTCCACATCACAGTGGTTGCAACTCTATTAGAACTAACATAGCTAATCTCTTTCAGGTCCCCCGAGCTCTGGTGAACCTGGTGGAGCCTCTTCACGTAACTCCAGTAAGAGAAATGCACATGGACAAGTCACTGAATTGTCCAACATGGCTTGTAAAGTGAGTGTCTCCTTACACTCTCCTAAATTATTAGTAATGGTCTGGGTATTTGGAGACATCTAGTTATTAGCTAACCATTAAAACTGTGTTACTTCTTCATTGACAGCATTATGTGCCCTTGTGTGGTAATGCCAGAGCCTAACTCTAAAGCTCTTCAAATTGTGGAAACCGTAAACAGAGGATATCAGGTAGAACAAGATATATAAAACTGACCAGATTAAATAAGTTGATAATTGTCACTGATGGCTATTATTGCTTCTTTTAACTTCCAGCGTTCGCTGCATGAACTTATTGAGTCTGGCCGATATGATACCCACTCAAACTTCACTGTGGTCATTCAGCCTTTCCTCAGAGACATCGCTTTGCCCAGACTGCCAGTCAGTAATGAAATTCTCTTTCATTTGTAAACAATGTTCCATACTTGATCCCTCAGTAGATTATGAAATTATTTCATTTTGATAGTGTGGTGTTCTCCTTCTGCTTGATTTTGCTTTAAAGTTACTCAATTAAATCTTTTAAAATTCAGCATTTAAATAGATCTTTTATATAAAGACTTTGTGGCCATTAAGTCACAAAGTCTTGGTGGTCCTAAACGTAAGTGGTGACTTTGTATTTTTGCTTCTCCTCTTGCAGTGTTCCTTTCTATCTGTTACCAGATAAATTTGGGTCCAAGTCAAGCCTTATTTATTAAAACAAGTATTTTTTTATTTTTTTTTTATCAAATCAAATCAAATCAAATTTTATTTGTATAGCACATTTCAGCAGCAATGCATTTCAAAGTGCTTTACATCATAAAAACACAAAAATACAAAGTCATGCAACATAGAATAATGAAAAACTACATTAAGCCAAGTTCTATCATTAAATTTGTAATTGATTATGTTTCAAATGCAGTCCTAAACAGGTGGGTTTTTAGTCGAGATTTAAAGGAATTCACTGTTTCAGCTGTTTTACAGTTTTCTGGAAGTTTGTTCCAAATTCGTGGTGCATAGATGCTAAAAGCTGCTTCTCCTCGTTTGGTTCTGGTTCTGGGGATGCAGAGCAGACCTGAACCGGAAGACCTGAGAGGCCTGGATGGTTGATATAACAACAACAGATCTTTAATGTATTGTGGTGCTAAACCATTCAGTGATTTATAAACTAACAACAGTATTTTAAAGTCTATTCTTTGAGCTACAGGGAGCCAGTGGAGGGACTTTAAAACTGGTGTTATGTGCTCTATCTTCCTGGTTTTAGTGAGAACACGAGCAGCAGCGTTCTGGATCAGCTGCAGCTGTTTGATTGATTTGTTGGACAGACATGTGAAGAGGCTGTTGCAATAATCAATGCGACTAAAGATAAACGCATGGATGAGTTTCTCTAGATCAGGCTGAGACATTAGTCCTTTAATCCTGGAGATGTTTTTTAGGTGATAGAAGGCCGACTTTGTAATTGTCTTTATGTGGCTCTGAAGGTTCAGGTCAGAGTCCATCACTACTCCCAGGTTTCGGGCCTGATCGGTAGGTTTTAGTTGTAATAACTGAAGCTGAGCATTAACACTAGATCGCTCCTCTTTAGGTCCAAAAGTAATAACTTCAGTTTTGTTTCTGTTCAGCTGGAGAAAGTTTTGGCACATCCACACATTTATCTGTTCTAAGCATTTATTCAGTGATTGGATTGGTTCTGAGTCACCTGGTGACATCGTTATGTAGAGCTGTGTGTCATCTGCATAGTTGTGGTAGCTAATATTATTTCCTGCTATAACCTGAGCCAATGGGAGCATATAGATATTGAATAAGAGGGGTCCTAGGATTGAACCTTGGGGTACCCCACATGTGACCTTTGACCTCTTTGATGTGAAGTTTCCAATTGAAACAAAGAAATCCCTGTGCTTTATGTAAGATTCGAACCAGTTTAGCACTGGACCAGAGAGTCCGACCCAACTCTCCAGTCGATTCAGTAATATGTCATGGTCCACAGTGTCAAAAGCTGCACTGAGGTCCAACAGAACCAGCACTGTGGTTCTCCCACAGTCCGTATTTACATGGATATCATTGAACACTTTTACAAGGGCAGTCTCCGTGCTGTGGTGAG
>CAEFZY010062074.1:0-83950 GCA_903066815.1 Brachyrhaphis roseni
TCTATTTGAACTAGATATTTTTGTTGGTATTAAAAAAAGATCATGCTTTTTCATATTTTTTTATTTCATGTTTGACAGATTTTGATGGCCCTTTTTTCTGTCAGTAGATAGCTAAACATGTTTGGTAAACATTTATGGCGATTTTTGTCTCTGGCTAGTGGCTTAACTTGCCAGAATAACTGAGATGTCCATTTTAATGAGTCAAGTTAGACGTGTTTGTATTCAGATGACAATATTTAGATCTAAATAAGAAAAATTAGAGGGAGGCCCTTATAAATTTTCTAACAAGAAAGCCTGAGTAATCAGAATGTCAGATGAGACTGAGGGGAAAAACAAAAATAGACTTCAGTTCAGAAGAATCTGTTCCTATAGGACTCAACATAAAAACTAACAATGACTTTAGAACGGCTTGGGTTTAACTGCAACTTTTATTTGAGTTTTTCTGTTTTTAAATCTGATTTTAGACATTATGCTCATGTCTAAAATCAGCCTTAATGCAATTTAAAACAGGATTAAATAAAATTAGTTTGAAGGAAATCTTTTAACACTTTTGTGAAATAAAAAACATCAAAAATTCAACAACTTCATTGATTTTAAAAAATATTGAGGAGGACATATATTATTGGCAATATAATCAATTAGGTCCTGGCAGCCCTGGTGCCGGTGACCAGTTTAAGGGATGCTCACAGTTTAGGCGGCCATTACTCTTAATAATGGGGGGAAAAAAACCTTAGTTTACTGTCATTCTTAGTTACCAAGCAAAGATCTATGAATTTCACTCAACCAGCACTTGTCTACCGTCGTCCATCATCTGTCCTAACTAGACAGAAGTCTCTGCCATTTTATACCAGTGTTACCGCTGAACGGTGTTACCACATTGTCTCAGCAAAGATCTGGGAATCTTCAATCTACCTCAAGACTGCCTGATGTCACAATGTTTGTATTGTTTACTGCAGACATCAGGGTGTGAAATGGATCTCTCAGCTGTGGCATTGTTTATATTGTGTCTCTCCAGGACATTCAGCAGGTGAAAACACCTGAAGAGTTGGAGAACTTCATGCTGAAACATGGCGAGAACATCATTGACACTTTAGGGGCTGAAGTGGATCGCTTGGAGAAGGAGCTGAAGGTAGTGAGGGAGGAAGTTGTTGAAGTTGTTTTTGTTGATGTGTGCATTAGAAAATATATCACGGGGAGATTTGTAACTGTCTTTATTTCCTTTTGCAGCAACGTAACCCAGAGGTTCGCCACGTAGACTTGGAGATACTATAGTGACTGCTGGGGAAACATCGCGCTGCACAAAGAACTTTAGCAGAAGGAATAGAGAAAGCCAAGCCCACCTCCCACTCTGACCATCTCCACCACAGATAAACCTGAAGTCTTACACCAGTTCACTCCCGGGGCATGAACATAGCGTCTTTGAACAGTAATTGTTGGAGAGGCTCAGTTCGTCAGCAGACAGCAAGACTGTCAAACATCTTATTGAATCTAAACAGAAGTCCTTCCAACCAGCCACTTTTTGCTTTGGCTTACATTCCTCTGTGTTTGTGTCTGGATTTTAGCAAGGTCAAAACTTGGAACAGGACCAGTATCAATTACTACGCTTGTGCGTTAATCTTACGTGTGAACCACAGTGATAGTGTTTCCTTCACAAGAGCAAAGGAAACTCGAGCTCTACGTATTTAAACAGAACATATTTAAAGGCTAGTCAATGTTTTTTTTTCTTTTAATTTGAAGTCTTTTTGAAGATGGCTCAGTGTTGCAGGTTAATGAGAAGGACAAGATTTTAATGCTTGAAGAAAAAAAAATCGGATTCAGTGGGTGTAAAGTTTCTTATTTCATTTCTAGTGGGAGTGAAAAATGAAACAGAAAGACCAAACAAATAAGCAGTAATTTATCATGTCTTTGTGATATTTTATTGAAAAAAAAAAAGACAGGTAGAGATGAAAATGTGAAGATTACAATTTGATCCCCAGAAATTATTACATAGGTTTCCTTTTTGCTTTAAACTGATCAGCAGGTGAATGTATTGCTCCAAAGATGAAACCCTAAGAGGGGTTGGAATTATTTTGCCCCTTTCTTGTCTTTTTCAACAGAAACCACAAAACCGCTTCATCTTTTCCAGATTTCATCAAAAGCAAACCTCCCGACAGGTTTTCTGACAACAGTTCATTTCTGTTCTACAGTGAATTATCAAAAAAAATCAATCCCCATTTTAGTATTTCTGCTGATTATTCTTAAAAAAGAAAACAATTCAGCATAAATGCGCATTTTTTTTTTCTTTTTTAAATTATTTGCCAGCACACAATTGCACCTGCAGCTCAGAAACACCTGCCACAAGCTTCTTCTCTGCTTCAGGAGGTGGGCCGTAGTCGAATGGCTCTGTTCATGGATGATGGGTTTATATAGTTTTTTTTTTTTTTGAAGTTGTCAATAGTTAGATATTTTACAGATATTGCCACTGCTGAAGGACTTAGAATAAATTTGAAATAATTTATTGAATCATGGTGTTTTATTCTGTTACTATTGGTAACATTTCTCATGCAAGTTGTGTGATTAATCAGCACTTACATATGGGACCCATATGTGCATTGATTGTCCACAGAATAACATATTTACCTTATGTAAACGTGATTCAAGAAGTCTAAGGAAATTCAATGGGATGTATGTGACCGGAATGACAGGGCAATTTGCTATTTATATCTATAAAGATTTTGTACGACTGAGTTTGCTGATATGAATTAAATGTAATGAATCCAAATGGGTCTTCAGGTACACCAAGTCCCCTACCAATGCACATGTTGGCTGGTTCTACCTGTGTAAGTCATTGTCAACTTTTTAATGTCATTTTGAACTTTGAAGCAAAGTGTGGTCGAATCTTGTAAGTTGGGCCCTTCTTCATCGCCGATAATTTGATTCAAAACAACTCTGTGTACAAGGAGGGACCCATATGGGCCCCAGATTGACTGTGTAATTTGAAGTTGTTACATTGTTTACATAGTACTTAACTGGGTTTTCTGATATAAATTATATTAAACCCAAAAGTGAGACCCATAAAAGCAATCCATCATCTGCCCAGGACCATTTAGTGCTTACTAAACCAGAGCAAAATTAATTTGGGGTCCACATATATGTTTTAGCTTAGTATGTTTTAGCAAGACTGATATTTGCTTCATGTGTGACTCTTTTGGGACTTTGAAACTAACTAAAAAAAAACTGTGACAATGACATTGTCACTACAGGTTGGATGTAGCTGGCATCTAGGGCCCATGTGGGCCCACTCCTAAGGGAATGAAACCTATACAGGCAGTTAAGATGTGGCTCTAATGCAACCTGTGGAGAACATCACATAGTATGCAAGAATTCATTAAAGTCCAGAAAGACACAAATGTTAAATGTTGGTTTTAAGTTGTTTATACCCAACTTTAATGGGATTGAGACCCCCATGACGAGTTTTCTCATGCTCCATGGTTCTGGGTTCACAGCGGGTTTTCTGTAAGGGTCCCAATCGGGACTCAGCTTTTACCAATATGGGTTGTATTTATGGGACCCTTTCAAGAAGTCCAGGCTTATTTTGTGCCTAAAGTCTGAGAAAAATCAATATAGGGCTCTCAAATTCATGCTAAATCTGCACCTGCAGACTATCAATAATATCTTTGGTTGTTTGTGTGACATTGTGCTCTGCAGATGTTTACATCTTGGGGCCCTTTAAGTCAAATTTCAAGCCTCTCTTTTAGCAGATCGGGGGCCTGCTTCCTGTTTGAACCCCAGATGATTGACTGGAATGTAAAGCCATTAGATGGTGCAGTTGTGGGGATGAGAGAGGGGGGCACTAGCCTGTACGCTGACGTCAATAAAAACAGTCATTTCCAACCAGTCTGCGCATTGACCGACCATTCAAAAACATTACGCACAGCACCGCGGCCGGACCACGCTCGATTACTCGACTGAAATCACCTTTTTTCGCAGATCCTTGGAGAGCGGACGCAGTGCGGACGATCCCACCATTGCAGGTTTTTAACCATTGAATGTTGTGTGAACATTTCTGGGTGTTGCGCGCATCATCGGTGTCATGTCTCGTCTTCCCATTCCCAGGTCAGCTCCGCCACTGCCCATCTCGTTTCCGTTCATATCGCCCCATCTTCACACAATACATGCTCATTGAGAGAAATAATAATAATAAAAAGCATAGCAACCGGATCACCAAGTTCATCATAGATTAGACGAGCGTCGAGACGTATCTGCTGATCGCCTCATACATCATCCCATCTCCGGCAACTGAGCTCTAACAATGACGCTTTTATTATCCCTTATAAATACACGTTATTTTAGGCTTTTAGAAGTGTGATTGGGGGGAGGGGAGGGGTAAAAATCCTCGATGCATCTTCCATTTGTGTTTCAACCCCCTCTCCCGTCTTCTCATCTCAATCACCCCACAGATGGGGGCGCACTGAACCTACACAGTTGGAGCCTCAGATTTTCTCCCATCACGTCCAGCCTGTGATCACAAAGCCCAGAATCTCATAACACCCAACAAAACTAAAGCTGCGAGCTTTTTTTTTTTTTTTTTGTAATAATCTTTGATTGCCAATGAAGAGAACCAGCCTTCAGTAATTAAACTGTTCTAATACTGGTCGCTTATTTGGGTTGAATCGCAGGTGGAAGAGGAGCATCTTGAAGGAGAATCATTTTGCTGATCACCATCACCCTGCTCTACGCTTTTAGCCTCTTTACGGTGCTGCCTTGTCTAATAATGTTCAAGCAGCATTGTACAGGGCTATGACAGCATAGAGAGCTGCGCTGCGCTTCCTCAATAGACCCAACATTTGCTGCCAACCAGAGCCGGCCAGGAGCAGAAGCGAAATCAGCCGCTGCTGCCCCTCAAACCGTTTTACTTGTAATACAGATGATACGAATCAGTGTATTTGTAAGAAACGTGAGTCTGCTTGAAATTCAGGGGATAGTTGTCCCTTTTAAATGAAGTATCTCATAGTTAATGTCTATAAACCTTCTTTGATGACAAAAACTGTATTTTGTATGTTCAGCAAAAATATAAAACAGTTAATAAAATTAAACATAATGCATTTAAATTTTCTTTATTTATTTTTGCTTGTCATTCATTCTTCCCATGTCTTCAAGTAATACCTGGATCAAGAGAGTAGAGATACGGTCATTCACAAAGACACAAGATGTTGCAAGGCCTGAAAAACAAGTTAGAGAAAATATATTTTTTGAAAGTATTCTTATTTTTGGCATTTAAATACACAAACATTGAGCCTAAACGTTATTAGAATGATTTTAGACTAAATTAAGTTTTTTGTTTGTGATAAATCAAAACTAAATTCATACAGGGATTTGTATGAAATGTGAGCTTCATATTTTAATTGAATTGCTCAAGTGTGCCCAAGCACAACGTGGACAACAGAGATTATATCAACAAAATCTAGGGCTCACATATTGTTTTAGATGGTTAAGCATGGCATCAACAAATAGCTTTTTGAAGGGTTTTTAATGTTTCTGTTTGAATTAATTTCTGTGCTTCCCAGTGAGTTCCACTTTGCTGCCTTCGACTGTCTGAAAATTGACCCCTTGACTTTCACTGTTTGTCCCGAGTGTCTGTTATCCAACCGTGTCTGATATAAGATTAGTGACGAGAGATTTGTTAATTACGACGCCTCCTGACTAACAAGCTTATGTTTCCCAGAGGGCAAGCTAGTTCACAACCCTTCAGTGGATGCTTTTTTTTTTTTTTTTTTTACATTTCAAATATGCTTCAGGGAAATCCAACTGACACATAGACAATCAGAAAGTTTGCAGATTTTATTAGAAATTCCAGTTTTCACAATGATAATGGCCATGGAGAAAGAATCCTGCTGTGTTGTGTTTTACTGGCCGTGTTGCTGTCCATTTCAGGTTCTTGTTTTTGGTCCTGAAGTGGGATGTTTGGTCCAGGCATCACACCGTTCTCACTAGCTGCAGCTAGCACAGGGCTGCAAGCCGTTCTCATTGCAGGAAGTGCACTTTAGGGCTTTGAAGGAGTCCGTGAAGCAGTTGCGGAACACGGACATCTTGCTGCCATGGCACATTGAGCACGGGATGAAGGCGAAACCTCCGCAGGTCTGGCACGTCTGGGGATGCTGAACCCTCTGAGAGACGGAGAAAATGTAGTTTTAGTTTCTGGATGAAGGCTTCAAATGCCAGCAGTGCCGGACTTTATTATGGGCAAATAAAGTCCAGATTAAAAAAAAAAATGGAGCAACTTTTTAAGAAGATGTAATAAAACCTGTGAAAAAATTCTTTAAAATTATCATGTTACTATTTCAAAGGCAAACTTTAAATATCTTTTTGCAGGCCAGTGATTTCTTTCAAGCTCATTGTTTATAAATTCAGGCAGATTTTGCTAACTGGACTATCAAATTGTCTGGCTTTTATTTTTAGTTGTTCAAAAGTATTCACACTGTAAATTTTTTCACATTTTGCTACATCACATACTCTAACGTCAAAGAGTACTTTATTGGGATTTCATTTGATAGAACAACACAAAGGTTGAAGGGAAGAAGTAGGGCATGTTCTCATTGCCCATTTGTAATTTGTTTTTCATTTGAATTGAACAAATACATTTTTCTTTTAACAGAGGTGTGTAGACTTTTCTATCCACTCAATGTGGTCACAAAGCTAGCATTTTGCATAGCTTTGAACATACTGTCCCCACTGTAAATAAAGTTAGTGGCTGTATCATCCTGTGGGGAATACGTTTCTTTAACAGGCACAGGTAATTAAAATACACTCAGAAGATGGAATACAAAATTCCACATTCTTCAGAGTTTTTTTTAATTGAAAACGAAGTATCCCTTTCCTCCATCTCACAATTATGAACCACTTAAGTTTATCAAACACGTAAATGTGACAAAATGAAAAAAGTTGAAAGGAATTTATTATTTTCAAGGCCTTCAAAGTAATTTTCTTTTTAACTCTTCTTAGTTTAAAATCTAAAAGACAGAGTACGCTGTGATCCTCTCCTCATCCACTACACAGAAAATGAGTGCATTTCCCAAAATGCCAGTCTCCTATTGTTTTGCAGAATTAACATTCAAAGTAGTTTGGTGTTCATGCTTGTAAACACACAATCACCAATGTTTTTGGACAGTTTCGGGCTAATTTTTGCATGCATGACCTTTCAGAGTGGCACCCTTCTAATTGCCCTCGGGGGCTAAAAAACAAACAAACTATGACTTAAATGTCATTGTAGTTTTGGATCTAGTTTTAGTTTCTTTTTGGAGGGAATCTGAATTCAAAATTAAAGCAGAGGATGAGAAAGGCCAACCACAGCTGAGGGGGAAGCTGAAATGTTTATTTTTAGGGATTATAGTTGACACTATGGAGCCAATTGCATTGTGTAAAATCAATAAATAACACCCCCTCTATTACAGATGCCTGGATATTGATGTGCATAAAATTTTTAGCTCCTTTCCACATGCTTTATTGATGACACAGTGAGTGAGAGGAGCTGATTGTTCCTGTTTGCACTCAATTCACCTCAATGTTTTGGGACATGAAAATTTTGCTGGTATAATGATTAAGCCAATAAATCTCAAAGCAAACAACTGAATTATTTATTGTTTGTCTGCATCAAACTGAAACTGGGGGAAACACACTTCTGGCTAGTTCATCTATTTGGCCACAATCTATAAATAATAATATAATTTTCAAATCTGGCTGCAGGGGAAACCTAACCTCGATTTTTGTCAGTAGATCTTGCAGCTCTCCTGATTCGTTCATGCCAAGTATTTTCTCAGCACCCTGCAAAACAAGTTCCAAACCATCAGAAGTGCATGAGACCAGCGCCTGGAGCTGCTACGAAGCAGTGTGCGGGACTGACCCCAAGGTAGTGTCCGTCAATGAACACGACTGGCAGAGAGGGGGTTTCACCGACACGTCTGCACCGCTCCTCCAGCTCCTTCCCGTACTCACTGTCCAGAGCGATGTTCTTCTCCACAAACTTCACCCTGTGGTTCTGGAAGATCTTCCTGACCAGCTCGCAGCGCTCAAAAGTGGTCCTTACCACATGGAAACTTGTGGTGTAGATCACTATGCGTCCAAACTCGAGTGGTAAATGCACCTGAGAAAAGTCAAAAATGAAAGGTGAGAATGTTACATCATGAGTAAAGTTGAAACTTTGCTTCTTTGTTGCACTGCATTGTGGATTGTGTTACCGTCGTCCTTCTCCCTTCTCCCTTCTCCCCAGCTAATTAAAATACAAGTAAACATGTTTTACTTGTTTAGCATTGAGTTTATTCATCAAGAGTTGTTTTAGATATTGAGACATTTTTTAAAGAGGGAACCAAATGAGGCTTTTAAAATCTAAAGCATTCAATATCACATCAAAACCAAACTGAGTGATTTGAACCCATAGAAGGTAGGCTTTAATAGCACAGAGAAATTTAAAAAATTAATAAATAATTGTAAACAGTGTGTCTCTATCTAAACATAAAACATCTTTCAGAAATAAAATGCTTCCTTTGCTGTCCTGAATCTAGTCATGATTGCTGCTTTAGGTTATTTAGAATTGATGAAATTATTTATATTTGCCTGAAGAGTGAACAATTTGCTTTTTTTGGAGATTTGTTTTTAACCTTATTTAAACTCAGAACTCCGTAGCTGTGTCTCAAATACATGTATAAGTTGTGAATTAACCTGTCAGAGGCTTATAAAGCTATAATGTCATTGTCTGGCTTTATCAATTTGTTGAAATGTATAATAATCTTCATATGAGTAAGTTTTTGAATGTAAAATAAGTACATATAAATGTTCTAAAAAATTCTCTCACTTACTGCGTCACAGTATAAATGCACCTCATTCCAACACAGCAGCATGTTTAATCCGTACACCCTTCACCTCCACTGTCACCTTCATTAAATCTTAGTCCTGCAGCAGAAGGAAGTCCAGGTTTGCCTAATTTACATAGAAAAACTCCCTCAACTCCTGTCAAAGATCTTTAGAGTTCATCCCCTTTTCTCCTTGTCAGCAGATGAGGTAAATAACTTCTTCCTTGTGACGTTATTTACCTTCCTTGTGCAGCAAGTCAAGGTCTTTCAGCTTGACAGCTGTTCTTCCAACAGACTTTGACAGATGACAGATGTGTAGACTGTAAAATTACCTTCTTTATGCAAATTAGTTTATTTGTGTAATGTAATATTTTATGTTTATGAACATTTTAATTATTGGAATTCAATAGCTGTTTAAACATGACCCTGTTTGTGCCCTCAAAAACACTTACAAGTCAGTTTAACAAAGTTAATTGAATGCCATTATCCCTGTTTTGAGGTCCTTGGCTATGATTTGACCCAAATGAACTGATTTTCTAACTGGATTTGTGATAATTACATATCTACCATCTTTTTAGAATGGGGTTTTCCCCCTTTTTTGTAAATATGTGTTTGAAGTAAATTATTTGCATTGGGTGCTTCAGACTTAGCTGAAGAGTTTCAAAACCCTGAATAACCTTTACATTCATATGACATCATTCAGTTAGTAAAGCACACAGGCTCAGTGTTACATTGGAGTGACATGCAGCAGACGGTGCTGTGATACTAGAAAGCAGTGCTGAATTCATTAACCTGATTAGTTTTTCCTGAAACACTTAATGAAATGGATCATTAATCTTTAATTGTTGTATGAGCTCATCCTCGCTTGGGAGCGTTTATTCTGGTTCCGCTCAAAAAGCGCTTTTTAAAAGTATTTATACAGCTGCAACTTCAAATTTGTCACTTTACAGCCACAAACATCAATACTTTTATTGGAATTTTTTGTGACAGATAAACAGTTACCTGTATTATGACAAACAACAAAATTTAACTAATAATTAAACATGACTAAGTCAAAGTTTCTGTAAAACTACCATCAGTTGCTAGTCCGTAGGGTATGAATCTATTAGCCTTGCTAAAATAGACTAAAACTTATGCCCACTCTTTATTGTAACAAAGCTCAAATCAGAGAGACTTCATGAAGACCATCTGTTTACAGCATCTTTTAGGTTTAACTATATATTCTAAATCGGTCTTGATCAGGCCACTCTAACATGTTATTTTTGTTGTTTTTTTTTTATTTCATCGCAGCTTTCATTGCCCTGTCCAAACATGAACCTCCACCTGGATCTCAAACATTTCTCAGCCTCCACTACAATTTCTTCCAAGATTGAAAATCCTCCCCAAGCATCATAGTACCTCCAATATGTTTCACCATGGGGATAGTGTATTCAGGGTGATGCCCTGTGCCAGTTTTCCAACACACATAGAATGTCTCCAGTAGAAGGGTTCAAAGGTCAGTCATTCTCTCACCTGATCAGCAATTTTATTTAGGAGCATCAGAGTAATAGGGGCTGAATATATTGGTTTGCCCATCATTTTTTATTTCTAAAAATGTTTGAAAGATACTAAAAGTCACTAAACCTCAACTGTGCACTACTTTCTGTTACTGCTACTGTTAGTCCATTATAAAAATAAATAAAATATCATTAATTTTTGAGGTTGTAATTTAGTAACAGTTGAATGTTTTTTCCAAGGCACTGCAGTTTCTATATGGAACTCAGAAAGAAAATAGTCTTAAGACCACTAAGGCAATAATGTGATTATGGCCAACCGGTACTTACACAGTCAGGAAGGTTCTCAAAGAGCGCCTGACCTGCGCTGACTTTGTGTTTGACCCCTCGAACTGTCCCGTTTTTGCTGAGAATGTTGACCCTCTTGGTGGTGAACATCCAGTCCTTGGTGGCCCCAGCGTACATGAGGAGCTCATCAGGCTCACTCTCGTTGTCGTCCAGCTCCGAGCCCAAGAATCCGTACAGGTTTCCCTGAACGTCCCCAGCTGTAGAAGGGGTGCTGGCCCGCTCGGCGTCTGAGCTGCTGGTGCAATCTGAATCCAGGGAGTCTGAGGGCCCCTCATCCTTGAACATCTCCTTCAGGACCCGGCCACTGTTCCCCGAAGCCACACGGAACCTCACCCGCCTCTGTGGCTTCTCCGGTCCTCCCGTCACTACTGTCCCCTCCATTGCAACCTCTCTGCCACGTTACATGGTCCAGCACACTGCAGTTCAGCTCCTTCCCTCTCATTCGGAGGTAAACATTCAGTCCAGACACGGTATTTTGTTTGCCATGGATTAATACCACGTTTAATCCTCGCTGTGTGAAGGGATCTAAACACGACTGGGAGCCAGTAAGCTGCCTTGCAGTCACATTGACTCAGCCAGTAAATAATATATGCATTCCTACCATGGTAACCCAGCAGGTTTATCTCAAGTAAAGTGATAGTGCTTGTTGAATTATTTATCACAGTTTATGGAGTTTTCGCTGTAGCTTTGACCGAAACTTTATGTTCTTAAATCAATAGAACAAATAGTTAGCTGTCTTGAAAGAAGATTATAAAACGATCTTAGATAATTTTGTGGTGTGAATGCAGCAGTTTTAAATCTTTTACCAACATGAAGCCAACTTCTATTTCCTGTTGCATGACAGACACCTTTAATTTGTCATTGCAATAAAATTGAGGTATTTATCTTACTTTATTGCAAATATTTACTTGTTGAATTTGAGCACAGTTTTGTTGCAAAGTGGTTACCATATAACATGTTTAAACTGAAAGTTTATTAGAATTCATCCATCCATTTTCTATACCCACTTATGCATGCAGGGTCATGGGGGTGCTGGTGTTTGTCCCCAAAGGTCATCGGGTGAGAGGCTCGACCCTGGACAGGTCGCCACAAGACAAACAACCATGCACAAACACACTGGTGGTGTAGATCACTGTCGGTAAGGTACAGTTGGAAGGTTACATCATCAATGTAGTTAAAACTTTGCTTTCTGGCTGCATTGAATTATGGATTGTGCCACAGAGAACATGCCATCACCATGCAGCAATATCTTGTCATGGGATTTGATGCAATGCAATGGTTCTACCAACCTTTCCTATCTCCTATTCAGGAGCTGGAACCAATGATGTAATGCTCCTTTTTTCTGTCTATAATGAACAATGGCTGTTTGTAACTGTAACAGTTTTTCAAAAACAATTACATTTGATTTGCTGATGAGGTATAGCTCATTATCTTTAGTTTAAAAAAAGATATTTAACTTTTTGTGAATTCTTACATTTAAAGAAGTTTCCATTTTCATGTGAAAACTAAAGTGAAGGTAGCTTTTCCTTGTGCCTGAACTTATAACTCACAGTAAGGTGATATTCCTCAATAGTATACAACCAAAGGGAGAGTGCAGCTGTTCACTGAGGGAGAGCAAACAGGACTGGCCATATAAGGTGTCACACAAGCACAATACAGGAGAGCATCTGCATGAGAGCCCATGCTCTGCTCAACAGGCGATGAAGCGACTCCCTGGAGATGTGACATGTCATCTTAGAGTGGTGACAGCTCCTCCTCTTTGTGGCAGCTGATGATTGGACAGTGAGATTTCAGCATTATGGACCCAAACAGAAGGACAAACTCTACAGAGAGTCATATTCCTCACTGGGAATGTGTTTTGAGCTTCTTTATGCTTCATTCTTTGAGACTGATTGGTGGGTGTTCTCTCTGAAATGAGTCAACATTTAGTGTAAGTACGGTGGGCCTAATTTGTTGAAGTGGTTTGCACCTCTGGGCCGCCGTAGGGGCTATGGGTAAAAATTAAAGCACTGAGGAAGGCTCGCCATCTCATTTGGCCTCCTGCAGACAGAAAGAGTTTCTTATCTGGAGTTCAGGGAAATGTAACAAGGTCCACATTGCACCCAGCAGCCATTTTATCTCGCTTTAACACATTTAGACAAGAGAGCAACCTGAAGAGCTTATCTGCCTGTCCTTCCCATAAGTGAGGCTAATGTGGACTCTGAGGCCACCGCAGCTGTGCTTTAAGAAGTAATTTAGAGGACAGGGGTTAATGCAGCGACGCTCTTTAATTTTAGTGCTGACTGACAGCTTGACTGTAAACAGAGCGACGAGATGGAGGATTTGGATTTGGACCCATCAGAAGGAAAATTATAATTATCTAAATGTAAGTTGTAATAAATTAGATCTTAAAAAGAAATGAAATGCCCTTAAACTGATCCATAACTTAATCAAATGCATAAGATGTGATCTAATGACTCTAATGTGACTTCGTGTTTATGAGTAAGCTGCCCATTAAACCTCTTCAACCCTCCCCTGACATCAGGCCAGCGTCCACAAGGGGGCAGAATACAATTCAATCAAAGCTGAACGTTACACCAGCGGCCACTCCCTGCAGAGCAATAGGAAACGTGTGCAAGATGCAGCTGCAGGCCAGAAGGCTGGTTCATCATCTTAGTTTAATCAGGCTTGAGGGAAACTGTAATTCATGGCAAAATGGACGGCAATGTTATTCAAGACAACAACATGGATCCACAAAACCGAAAAGGAAAATAAATATTCTGTTTCAAGACCTCCAAACTTACCATCATAGGATTTTTAGCTGAAGGTATAATCAACCCATTAAAAAAAAAAGAAAAAAGAAATTGAAATAATTATCTGACAGGTAGTCAACAATTAATTAATAACTAAAATCAGCGATTCATCAATAATCAGTAAATAAAAACATTGCCAGTATTTTTATATAGCACCTGACAAATATATTTATACCTCTTGGAAACTTTCACATTTTGTCCCATTTCACCACAAACCTTATTGAAATGTATTGATTTCAAATGAAGATCTGAAAAGTGTGTCAAGTATATTTATTCAGCATTCCTTACTCTAATGCTCCCAAAATGAGGTCATGTCACAACTGCAAACATGGTGGTCCTCATTGATTGACAGGTTGGGTAAGAGAAGTACGGTAGTCAAAATCACCAAGTAAAATCAAGTTTATTTGCATAACACATTTCGGCATTTCAAACATTTCAAAGTGCCTAAAACGTAAAACAAAAGAAGAAACACTACATTACAAAATGAATAGAAGTAATAGGAAAAATGCAATTCACGCTTAAATTAATTTATGTTAATTTATAATTAATTGAAAGAAACTCTAAACAAATGTGTTTTTAGCATAATTTAGAGGAACTCAGTGTTTCAACAGTTTCACAGTTTTCTGAAAGTTTGTTCCAGATTAGAGGAGCACATAAACTGAAAGCTGCTTTTCTGTATTTGGTTCTGATTCTGGGGATGCAGAGACTTGAACCAGAAGACCTGAGTGGGCTGGAAGGTTTATACAGTGACAACAGAATGTTATTGGACTGTGGTGCTAAGTCATTCACTGATCTATAAACCATCAAGACAAAACTGCTCCTTTGAAGGCACATACATTAAAAATAAAAAAAAAATGGAAAAAAACTGAAGGACCTGCAGACACCCACAGCTCAGGTTTTTGGAGAAGATGTTGACTGGACAATTGTCTGTTTTTCTTGTAAGAGTGCCTAAATGAAAGCCATTGTTGAAAGAAAGCTATAAAAAGCCTCTTTAGCTGTTGCCCCTGGTTACATAGGAGACATACCAAACACGTGGAAGAAGATGTTCGGGTCAGATGAAGCTAAAATTAAAGATTTGACTGCATAAAATACAGTGTGCACTTATGATTGCACATCATTCTGAAAACACAATCCATAAAATACAATATAGTTTGTGATTTGACCAACAATGTGAAATAGTTCAAGTGGCATGAAGGTGCTGTAGCTCAAGCATAAACCAAAAGCTCTGGTACAATTTTAACTGTTGAATAAACCAGTTATATGGTCTATCTGTAAGTTTGTTTTTACAAAGAAAACAAACTTACAGATTTGTAAGAACCAAAAAGACCATTTGGTTCTTTTGCAAGGGACCAGATGGTCCCTTGCAAAAGAAGTCTATTTGTAAGGGGTTGCATATCCTCTCTCGGATTCAGAAGACTCTTTCAGTTTAAAAACACACTCAGAAGCAAAAGGGAAAACAGAAATGATGACATGTCATGTCCATTTTTAGAAGCTGAGTTTCATCCTTGTGATTGGTTTCTTAGGAACATTGAAAATATATCGCTGTTTGATGCAGAGATTTAAAAGTGAGGTTAGAAGAGAGTGGTGAAGTATTCTCAGACAGTTCTTAGAGACTCAGACAGTTAAATTCATTTTTCTGCATAACTGATTTATTTATTGATGGAAGGATGTCAGTCTCCTTAAACATTTCCTTGATCTATTAAGAATGTACATCTCACCACCACTTGTCTGTTTTAGGATTGGATCGGTTTATTTTCATCTTTAAAAGTATAGCACATAAAAATGAATACAGATACTCAAAAGTTCAATGGCCATCACAATAGCTACATGTAGTACGTTTGGAGTCAAGGTGTCAAGCATGGTAATGGTAGCATCCCGTCGTCAGTGTTCAAAAAACACATTAAAACAGATTTAAGAATGGACGAAGCACGATGATATTAAACTTCTCAAATGTGAACCATGTTTTTAAAAAGTGGATATGTGCCTCTAGATTTATACATTTAGACAACCTCTGCTCAGAAAAATGTCTCATTAATGGCTACAAAAATAGATAAGATTTATTTGTCATTGTCATCCATAGATTACAACGAGATTGAGATTGTTCTTGACTCGAGTTGAGGTGCATAATATACAATATACATATATACATAAAAGATAAGGAATAAAATAGTACAAAGGGAGAGAAATGGATAACATCAGAAGATAGTTGCCGCACCTGGAGGTGTCACAGAGTAAACAGAATTACATTTAACAGTGATGTCAAGAACAGAAGTTGTTATGCCTTTGAATTTAGTGCCTTGATTGCCATCGTGTAAAAACTGTTTTTTAGGCGATTTGTCCTGGTTTTCATTGCTCTGTACCTCTTGCCTGATGGTAACAGCTGGAAGAGACCAAAAGTGGTTTGCTTCAGAGGAAATATATCCAAATAATTGTGGGAGGTGTACACATTTGAACCTGGATATATAATTTAGAAACTGCTAGGATTAGAAAAAAAAAACAAAAAAAACCTACACTAAAACTTCTGGAGAAAATCTGAAGATCCCTAACCATGAACCTAAATGTGGCAGTTATCAATAGATTTACAGCTGATTTATTTTCTTCTGACAGCTTTAAAGGAGACAAAATAGGTTTGTATTTGAATTCACTTGCAGCAATAATGTCTATTTACTTACGCTATCGAAATAAATAATTTTCAGGAAGCAGACTCATAAAAGGTCCGGTAAAGCTGTAAAACAAGCTGATGAAATCACTCCTGCTGTTTACAGCTGACACAGATATTAGCAGCAGTAGGAATCTGGATAGCTGGCTGAATGCGTCATTGTTTGGGCTGGGAATGCTATAAGACAGAAAACCAGAGCAACTCGCACATAGTCGAAAAGGCAGGCTTCCTGTCACTGTTTCTTAGCAACGGTGGGAGCTAAAGAGCCAAATCCCCGTGGTGGTGGGCTGATGTTGAATTAGGTGGAGGGGAGGGAAAGAAAGGAAATCTCCAGAGGAGATGTTTCTGTAGCAGGCAAATGGGAAAGCATGGACGTTTTTGGTGTTTGCTGATTATTTTTAGATGGGATGAAGCTTGACCTTCTGTTAGAAAACACGGCTGCTTTGGATTTTCTGGATGTTCCATGCAAATCTTTAATATTTCTAAGAGCATTTCAAGAAAGGAAGTAGAATATCTTAAATGTTTTCCAAAAATAGATGTTGAACATCTTAAATTCAGAGTTTTACAATGCTTAAGATAAGCATTATGAAAAAAATAATAAAGAAAAACAATCCATCTGTAGTGTGTCTGCAGTTCTCTCAAGCAACAGCAGTGGAGCTGCTGCTGCACAAATGGCGTCGGAGCTGTGATTAACATTTTAACCGCAACGTGAATGAGTACACAAAGCAATGCACAGCAGATAGGCAGCAGAGATGGGGTGGTTGCTGCTCACTCTCTCTATTTTTGCATGCAGATCTTTTAAGTGTCTAGTTTCAGATCACCGAGCATCCAGCCGATTCATGACAAGAGCGTGACACATTGACGGGGGATATATAGAAAAACTGTGGGCCAGAGTAAATCACCTGTGGATTACATCTTCTGCTGAGCTTGTCTCCAGACAGTAATCACATAATAACACAATGACTGATAGAGGTGTCTGCTTACAGCTGCTTAGTGCTGCTGCTGTGGTCTGTATCCAGGTCTGGATCCACAGTTATGCACTACTTTGTGAGTTATGTTATGGAAAAGATAGTTCAACTGGTTTTTTTATGGGTTTTGCATCATCATCTGTAAAAGGAGTTGACTAAGCAACATTTTCTCCAAAAATTCATGTTTAATGTATAAGTAACAACCTTCACCTGCCTGAGTCAGGTAAAAAATAAATACTTGTTGCTAGGAAAAGGGAAACGTGAAGCAGATAGGAAACAAATCACAGAGATTTGTCAGAACCTTGTTAGTAGATTGGTTCTTCATTTTTGATTTAAAGCATCTTAAACTCACTCATATGGGAAAAAAAACAGCAAGCTCCTACTAGGCCTCATGTCCTAGTTGAAACAAAGCTTAACCAACAATTTTATTTATTAAAGATTAATAGGAGCTCATAGAAATGTTTGCAGTCCAACATTACTTAGTTAGCTTACTTATCTTCATTAGAGATTAGATAACCAACACAGGCCTAAGTGCAAATCACCAGAGTGCCCTCTAAAGCACAAATAAACTTAGAAGTTTAAGTGAGTACATATTTTAAGACATAACGAAATATACATGCTTTATTTGTATATATTTTCATTAGAACTTGGATATCCATAATGTTATATAATGCATAAATGAACTATGACACTATGGTGTTATGTTTTTCCGTTGTTGTTCAGGGTTCTGGTTTGTCTTATGTTGTCTTCTCTAGTTCACCGCACAGGTTTTTTTTTTTTTTTTTTGCAGAAATTAGGTCTGGAGAATGAGGTGGCTGTAGAAGGAGATTGATTTGGTCTTTGATGAACAGTCAGAAAAGAAAAAGCTAGTTTCCGACATCACTCCCAAACAATTGATTGGTATTTAGATAGGGTATATAGTGTATAATGGATATTATTCAGACTTGATGACCTTAAGGTGAAATTTTTGCTGCAGCTCTCCATAAGTGAACTTTGGTTTTGCATTTGCTCCTCAAACATACTGCTCTCTATGCGCGGAAGATAAACTTGGAGTCTCTTGTAGATTAGTGACTACTGTCAAAAAGAAATTGACCTATGTGCAATGTCCAAGTTATATACAGGAAACAAACAAACAAACAAACAAAAAAATCACAGATTATTTGCGAGTCGGGTTAACTCTCAAAAAGTAGATTATCAAAGAATTATTAAAACACTAAATAAAAATAACTTTTTGAAAAATTGTTACGGTAACAAAAACTGTGCAAACAGTGAGTAAAATAATAATAATAATAATAATAATAATAATAATAATAATAATAATAATAATAATAATAATAATAATAATCATTATAATAACTATTATTCTTAATGTCTTCAGATTTACTTTTAGGCTTGGTCTACAGTCTTTACCACTGGCACAATGTAAATCCATCAATCAATTTTATTTCCGGCTTTAATCCCAATAAAACAACAAAATTAATAATCAGTGATGCGCCAACTCCCCTTTTGTAAACAACATCTACTGCAGAGGGGGGAGGTCTTCAGTCCGACCGGCAGATTTTTAAAGAAAAAAAACAATTTTACGTCAAACTTTATTAGCCATAATTATTAATCAAACGCCGGATGTGTTTTATATTCATAGGTTAACTGAATTATTTAACTAATAGACGTAGAGAACTGGCAGTTATTTTGGTTCGACCTCCTCTATTCCCCCCCCCCGGTGAGCTCATGTGGTACGGTCCATATTGTGAAGCGGCACAGTCTTCCCTCTCTTCAGTTTGGGTTAAGTCCGCGTCCACTCCCTAGGAAATGAAGGCGTGTAACGGTTTAATTCTGGCCGTGTGACACTGGGATGCTGGAGGGCTTGTGAACCGTTGCGCTGCTTAACCATGTTCCCTTCAGCTACGGCGAATTTTAACGGAGGGTGCTTTCAATTCGCCCGCCTCTCTCGTTAGCACACAGAAAGTCCAGTCCGCATGAGAGAGGCTCCTCCGCTGCATTTCAGACGGGGTTTCGACATTCCTTGACGGTCGAGCCGCAGTCGCACCAGCCGCCGCCGCAGGGTGTAGAGCCCACGAGCTTCGGCCGCTTGACAGGTGCCGTCGCTCGGCTGTGCTTGGAGAGATGCCGCCCGTCCAGAGAACAATGTCCGATCTTCGCAGTCGAGCGGAGGGTATGTAGATGCAGTTGTAATCAGCTTTATCTCTTCGAGAAACCGCAGGAGAGCATATGTAGCAGTTTATGAATATTTATTTAATATAGCTGCAAGAAGGCCGTCTGGTATGAGCTGAGGGGAAGTGTAGAAACTTATTACTTAAGGCTGTTAAAGCTAACTGGCGTCAAGACTTTTAAGTTTCAGAAACGAGGCAAATCAATGGAAGCCTGAATGTGTCAAAACAAATCCAGAAATGAAAGTGAAAATCAACCTTTAAAAAAGTGGTTTTTGACACTTGAAATTTTGTAAGATTATCCATACTAATGTAACTCTTTCACTTATAAGGCAAACAAACTTATTTTTATTGGATTGTTATGACAGACTGAGATATTTTAGTGCATATTTGTAAAGTAAAGGGAACTACATTGCTTTCAGGGTATCTTACAAAAACATGATGATCCATCTAGAGGTCAAGATTTTTACTAATTTCTCCTTTTAAAACCAGTTCAAACTCACTCAGATTAATGGAGACGGTCAGTGAACATTAGTTTAGGGTTAGGCCTTTATAACACACAGGCAGCAATCTAAATTAGTAACTGGTCACATATGTGAACAAGGAGCCTTGGGATCCTCTTGAGAAAATAATGGTGACTATTGGATAAATGTGTTGCCATTGGACCACTTTTAATTTGACTCAGTAAAAATGCTTGCATGCTAAACCAAGACTCAGGGACAAGAGCCATTTTCATTTTGCAGATCAGGAAACTGGATGAATGTGCAGGCTGTATGTTGCTGCTGGAAGGCGAACTCCCTCCAGTGTCAAATCTTTTACAAAATACTTTCCTCTTAGACTGCTCTGGCCTTCGCTCCATCGATCTTCCTATCAACTATGACCAGCTTCCCTGTCCCACAGCATGATTCCATTTCCACAAAGTGTTACTGAGGATTGTTTGTGCTATGTTTGTCTTCCACCATTCATAGCGTTTTTGCATATATATAAAAAAATTATTTTGGTCTCATCACCATGTTCACTACATGACAAACTTTAAACAGGACTTTTTATGGCTTCTCCAGATGTATCGTTCTACTGAAAAATACATTCAGTTGGGATTTATTAATAGGTTTCCACTAAAGTTCTTTTGTTTGCAAGTGAACTACAACATAAACTCTTCAAAATTTTATAATTATGAGAAAATTTGTTTACGTTTTGTCTGTGAAAGTTGCTCAGAAGATTTGAGTTTTTGGGTGCGTCTCTTTGTTCAGGAGCTTACCGTATAGTTCAGCACATCCATGCTCACCACAGGGTGCAGGTGAAGTCAGTTTTGAAGCCTCCGACCCTTCACATTCCTGATTTGATGCTGGCGCTGACCTCAGACCTCTCAGGACTGAATATATCTGCAGTGATCAATATTATACCTTGTGATTTATGACCCTTCCTGCAGTTTCTGTTTTTCTTTGCACCAAATGTAGAGTCTGTGCTGATGTGATTTGATTAAGCCCAAGTTTGATTTATACACTGGCTAATTCCCCATTCTGAATTATGCCTGTCTACTATATTATTTGGCTGCATAGCAACTAACTGTAGAAGTGAAATGAAACAAATTCATTGAGGGTTTTCTGTTTCCTTATCTACCTCCTAAAATTTTATTTATAAACCTAAAAACATGGACAACTCATAGTTATTGACTAACAGTGAATTGCTATTTAGTGACTTTGTTGTAGAACTAGCTACCAGCAGTATTTGATATTGGTGTTGAAGTCTGTTCACCCACCTATCAACAGATAATTCAGAAGAGAAACAGTTCGCAGCTTGACAATTGCCAGGCTCATATCAAGTGGCACTTTTCTCACCTCTGTCTACTACGGTGTCTGAGTTTTGAAAAATCATTTACCCTTTGACCGCTTTTTTTATTTTTAAAAATATTCTTAACTTTGAGTCACACTTGTCCCAACAGATGGCTACAGAACAACATAAAAAAGGCTATTTTCTGAAAGAAGAAATTTAGGTCTTGCTGAAAGAAACTGATGAAATAGTTTCTTTATAACTGTTAACATCATTGTACATGGACAGTGAAATTGGAAGATGACCACGAAATTGGACAATTTTCAGTTTGTCTCATAGTGATGACCTGCTGTTTGGGTTAGAAAAAAATAGACAAAGAGCCACACTGAGCTCTTCCAGGCTGCAATTGCCTTTGATGTGGCTATACTGGGGGAATCAGACCAAAGGTTTCCTGTTTTGTTTAAATTGGTGCTATAAAGGAAGTTGCAGGATGTCCAAGAATCATCATGGTTGTTCTGGGTTTGATTCCCAGTCTTGGACCATTCCCGGTCTCGGCTCCATGGTTGTTTGTCTGGGGCAAACAACCATGCATACACACACCTAGTGAGAATTTAGAGAGACCAATTAACCTAACAGTAATGTTTTTTGGACTGTGGGAGGAAGCTGGAGTACCCATGGAGTTTGCATACTCCATGCAGAAAGACCCTGGGCTGGGAATCGAACCCAGGACCTTCTTGCTGCAAGGCAACAACGCTACCAACTGCGCCACTGTGCAGCCTTCTGTTCTTGTATCCTTTTATGTTAAAGTATTTGAAGAGAAATTAGAATCAACTATAATCAGCAGGGCAAAGCTTTCTAGAAACCATAGATTGGCCCTTAATAAATTTCTGATTGGTGCATTCTCATTTTGTGCCAACATCTCATCACAGATTGTTGCTATTCTATAGGTGGTCTTAAACACTTTGCTGGTAGAATCCTAAATAATTTAATACAAAATATAGATTTTCTGCAAAACTGTTGACATTGTAGATGCTGGAGTCTCAAGAATAAAAACATTAATTATGCAGCAGCTATTGCTTTCATGCTTACACTACTTTTTAGTTTTACGAAGAGGAAAGAGTTGAGCTCTTTTCCTATCTGTGATCTTGATAAGCTATGAAGCAGCCTTGTGCTTTGGATTTTTCCATTTTAATGGACAGTCCAGTGTATAAGTCTTAATTAGTAACATGATAAATCAAAATGAGCTCAATGACTTCCATTTTGATACATTTTTTTTAAAGAAACCATTTGTTTACAGAGACATCATAATCCATTTTATTTATTGGTTTTGGTTGCGGCTTATTTTGAATATTTAAAATATTTTTCAGTTCCAGTGTCAAGTGATCTTTACAAAAATGAAAGCTTATGGGTGTTTGAGAAGACATTCTGACATTATTATGCCATATCAATATATTCCTTGAAAATGATCTCAACAAAACAATATTATAATTTATCGCAATAATTATTTCCAGCAATTTATCTTCCAGCAAAATTTGTTATTGTGACAGGCCACCAGTGTCACATAATTATTTTTGTGCTTTTATGAGAGTCAGACCAAACTCCCCAGCCAGTTTTTTTTTTATGTTAATCACCCCAGCACACGGGGCAGACATCCATCTAGCAAGGGCAACCCTCTGCCAGGCTTACCACCTAATCCATCAGCGGCCCATCCGTCAGCTCTGCATGCTGCGCACACCCCTCGGTCTTGGCCTCCACGTGTTACTTCACTCCGTGTCACTCTTCTTTACTGTGTGGTTGAAACATCGAGGAACTCTGCCAATCTGATGGAATGCGTTGCCAAAATAACCCTATCAAACTTGGCACACATGTGACACATGAAGCGATCGGCACATTTAATGTGTAAATCAGCAACGAAAGGCAGGCACCGTTAGATTCTGATCTCTTGAACACAAATTTCCATGGACAATAGAAAGTGATTGATAACTTCTTCCTTGGTCTAGATGGAGAAGCTGACAAATGCCACCAACAGTTAAAATGATAGGCAGAAAGGGACAGGCATCTAGTTTGGTATCTTAGCTTGCATGCTTATCTGCAGATGGGTAAAAGCCCCTCGTGTAGTTTACTCTAAAGATGAAGACAAGCTGGTAAAACCTGTCCTGACAGGAAGCTGTTGCTTAGTTCCTACTGCCAACATGCTTTTTCTCAGACACAAAATAATCTCCTGTTTCTTTAAGCCCTATACCTCTCTCTCTGCCTGCCTGTCTGTCTTAAGGTTTTATTCCCAAGTGTAAGTGAAGCGGGATGTTCCCCCTGTAGCATTTCAATAACACCAGCTAAGTCTTAGTCTGTCTGAATTGTGGTATCAGCATGAAGGGAGAGACTGGAGGGGGACAGACTTCTCTCTTCTGAAGGGATCCAGAGCTACCTGTGTGCCCTGCGGATCACGGGCTGATAATAATGTGGCACAGAAGCACAACACACTACTAAATCCCTCGTCTTGAGCTGCCAATGTGATATATCAAGTCCCCTCGGGCTTTCCTTCTCTATGTGCTGGCATGGGACGTCTCCTCTTCTCGGCTTTCTGTTTAACGTCTTGCCTTCATCGGTTACCTGCAGCCAGTCTAACCTTGTTACTCTTCAGACACTCGACTGCGCTCACTTCAGTGACTCTTCTCTGTGCATCGCACACTGCTGCATTAGGTATAAGAATTATTGTGCAAGTGCAGACAAAAAGGAGCTACAGTTTCTATAATGTGGAGAAAGCAAAGGCAGCTCCAGACCAGTATGTTTTTACCAATGTTTATTTTAATCCCAGTTTTCCCTATACATAATGCCCTTTTTGAACTTACTGATTGCTAATTTTACAGTGTTCTAGTTTGGAAATTCCTTGTGTTGTGAAAGAAAAAGTACGTCTTTTAGAATATATAACAAAATACTAACGAGGTAAATGATTAACTGTGTATCATTTACACAGTTAAACTTTTTAAACTTTTGCACAACATTGTATGACCAGTCTTAGTCATATTTGCTCTGTTAGATATTTTAGTGTTTTCTGATAAAAGCAATAAAATAGCATCTTTGTGTTTGTTTGAAATCAGTGTTTTGGCTAGAAATTATATCTGGATGGTGCAAAGATGCAATGTTTGGTAAGCGCTATGCATTCGCGCACCAATGTTTGGGCAGCTGCATTAATATTTTCAGCCCTTGATGTCCTCTCAGATTTTAGGTTTGGCGATGCTAAAGCTCATGGAAAGTGACGGCAAAGTCTTGGTGATTGAAAAGAAATAAGAGTGAGAAAAACAATAACAACATAAAAAAGCATAGATGCATGCTTTCCTGAACCAAGAAACCAGATTCATCTTGATTGGACCTGACTGATCAGCCAGTTGGAAACTCAAAAATTATTCTTCTTTTCCCAGTCAGTGAGCACACCGTGCAAAGCGCCACCAGGTCATGCTGACAACAATAATCTTTGGTCTGGGCGCTGATACTAGGTGAAAAGTATTTTCATTTTAGTTAAGATGTTTGAGGGTTTATTCACACCAGTTCTGTTAAGTCCGCTTCAATCAAAATCTAGTTTTTTGACTAGAATGTCCAGGGAAGTGTAAATATGCAATTAAACTCTGATGTGGACAAACAAAATAAAAATAAAAAAATCAAACTCTAGTCTTTCCAAAAACCTAGGTCTTGTTTTCGGTTTAAGTGAACTCTGGTGTAATTTGAATTCATATCTGAATGCAAGAGAACTGGAGGTCGTTCCAAAAGCAGAAGCGGGCCATAGCGCAGGGCATTCTGGTAAATGCAACCAAAACTAATGTACGAGTCTAGCACCTGTGGAAGAAATGGCTTCTGGCATTTTGCCAGAGACAAAAAAGAAATCCTATAACCACCAATATCTCACTTTGCTCTATTTTTATTTACATTTTGAAGAAGGATGCAGTGCTCCGTGTTTTTTTCAGTGTTTTTTGTGTTGTTTCCTTCAGTGGTTCTTGGTGCAGCCCCATCTTAGGTGAGGCGGTAAATAGGTTTTCAAAAGTTTTATTTTGTTTGACACAGTGCAGTGTGAAAGTCTATAAATAGAGAAATATTAGTAATTGTATTTTCAAAGCTTTTTTTATATTGAAATTTTTAAAGAAAAATTTGGATTTTGGTGAAATTAGTATTGCTAGGCCTGAGCTGTGCAAAAACTGGATATTGGAAATCGGACACTAAAATTCAGATTTATGCCTCTCAAGTGTTATGATTTGTTTAATGGATTGGGTACATTTTCCATCTGCCATCTGTGTGAATTTAACTACTTAAAAGACATCTAATATGGGACGCTTTGTGGTTCAAAACAATTGTCACCTGATGGACTTTGTGATCACAACTTGATTCTCTGGAATCTTGCAGTCTCTCAACATAAATTCAGCAATTCACAGATCAAATCTTCTTTCCGTAAACACCTGCAAAATAATGTCTACATTGATGGTACAAAGGAAGCTTAAACCTCCAGATGTGTCATAAACTAGTATTTTGTGGTGTAAAAGATGACTAGAATTCATTTGATAAACACGATATTCCCAAGCAATACTAGCAGTTGCCGGTTGTTTTTCTGATGTGGGTGTGTCTCTGTGACACAGCAAAAAAATGCAACAAGGTTATGTGCAAGAATACAGCCAGTGAGTCTGTGGCATGATGAGGTCGGATGAAGACGTGTTGGCAGACTCTCCACAGGAAAGCAGCACCATCAATGGTGGGTAAGATGAAACTCCTGCTGTCCTTCACCTCCCTGTGCACCTCCATCCTCCCAGAGCTTGTGGATTTTATGAGCCTGATTGTGTCTAATTTAGATTTTGGCTTAACAAGGTCATAGTGCCTCTTCTATACATGGATAGTTCTAGCTATCCATGTATAGAATCCAGTATCTATAGTTGATTCTATACTATCTATGTATATAATTAACTATACATAGATAGTACGGTATAGTTAATTCTATACCATGAACTATAGTTGGATTCAAACTACTATAAATGGATAGTCTGAACTATCCAGGTATAGACGTGTTTTTCTTTTTAATATCTTATCACATATATCTATGTGCATTTGTGATACTGGCTCATAGTTCTGAGTAAGTTATATTTTACCAGTTCAGATATCTAAGGCAATATCTGGGTTAAAAGAAACTGTAGCCTAATCTACATTTTCTTTTAATTTATAGTCCTGCAATATTTGACATATATAGGTCATGTTATGTAGATGGTGATGTTAATGGCACATGAAGTGATCGCCTTCATGAGAGTCTGTGCTTCTGCAATAGAAGCGCCATAACTAATATTAACAGATGACCTACTCTGAAGATTTAGGCCTGAATCAATTAGACAAGTATGAGGTCCACATAAATGTTTCCTCAATGCACTTAAGAAAAGGGCATGTTCTCTGCAGACGTGCAGTATAATTTGCAGATGCTTCTGGCAAATGGTCTCATCAGATGCGACACATCAGGTCAGTTGACATCATTTAAAACACTGACTAGGATTAATTGTTATCATCTGCCATTTCATTATTGCAGCTATTTATAGATGGTATTTGATGGAAATGAGCCTGGTTGTCTGTCACTTTTATCCTTTTTTTTCATCTCAGTCTTTCTAATAAAAATGTAATTTTCCTGTTGGTTTTTGGTAAATGCCAAGTAACATTTTTTAAATTACAATTTTAGTTTTTTTTTAAAATGAAAATGCACAATTGCATAATAACATATGGACAGCAACGTATATGTTGTATATTCATCTCTTTCTCGTGATCTCTGAGCTATGGTAGTTTGCACAGGTTATCTCCTTTTTAGGCAGCATGAAATAACAGATATACTCTTTGTCTTTAACTTTGAATCCTACTAAACCGGTCAGACAGACAACAACATCCTGGCTGTCATGCCTAATAAGCCTAACCCTGCATTAGTAACATAAAAACAGGTTTGGTCAGTTGTAGGCAGACGAAACCTGCCTACAACAGGTTTTTGTTGAATGATGACCTTTAGTAAAAACTGTACTTTAGCTGGTATTTCCAGAAAAAGTTTGACATGATACAATTGCTTTTTGAAAAATAATTATTTCTTATTATGAAAAATAGTAATTGATTTATACTACTAAAACTAAAATATATTTAGTTTTAATTTTGATACATATAAATAAACAAGAAAATTGATCAAATAGGTTTTAATTTAGGATTAACATAAATAAATTCCAAATTTACTTAAGTAAATTTAGTACATTTTAATGTTATACTGAACATTAGCCCTTTATTCCATTCTGCTTTTTGTAGAGTTAGTCAGGTTGAGCCTGCAGTAACCCCTCGAAGCTTGACAACCACAGTATTAAAAGGACATTATTAGCTTAATTAAGTTTTCACACCGTGACTGGAAATATTTCCAAACAGACATTTAGTCTTTTACGAAAAGGAAATGTTTAGCAGCCTTCATTCCTCTTGCTGATGAGTGTGCAGCAAAAGGCATGGGTGTGGAAATGTTGAGTAACCGCTTGGGTTCTTCTTTTGGCATCTCATTAATAGCACTTTTAAACATAAGAACAATGTGACATAAAATTTTAGCTTTGAAGTGAAAATTCCTAAAAACTTATGTCTTGATAGCAATAGCTGGCCTGTTTTGGTTGAAAGTATTTCCTAAATTATTTGTCTGTGATTATTCCTAATTTTCATTTTCTAATTGTAATTTAGAACACAGAAATTTGAAATTGTCTTATAGCTATTAAAGCTGATTCCTATTGCCCTATCTTAAACAAAAGCAGACAATTAATGTGCTGTATTTTCTAAAAGATTTTAATGATAAATATTTTTGTAAATATTTAAAGAAACATCTTTAGAGTGGGGTTGCTTTTCAATTTTCAGTGTATGTGTTATCTCTGATCCAGAGAAGATATGTCTGATTAGCTTTGGCCTGATTAACTTTTCATGAATCTCTGCCAACAGAATGGCATTTTTTATTTTATTTTATTTTTTACATCACATCGTTGTCTTTGTTTATAGCAGAACACTAAAGGAGCAAATAATGGTCTTCAGTTCCTGTTTTTTTATGCAAGGTGCTAATTGACCTTTATTAGTATTCCAACAAGCTATGCTAAGATTTGCATAACATCAGCATTTTAGCATGATTTATATTTAGGATGCTGGAAGCAGCCATTTTAACCTAAGAAATCCTTCAGGGCCCTCATTTGAAACAGTTTTGATGCCTTGATAATATATAAATGTTTCTGACATTCGATGCATTTGTAGGGATCTGCAAAGTGTGTAGCATATGCTCTTGTGTTTGATCATTCATAAAGTCGCTCTGAGTGGAAAGGCTTGTCTCTCGGCAGATCCCTCACTAAGCTCAGCCAGGCCATCCCTGTGATGTCACTGCTAGACCCAGCTGCCTGTGTTGTCCCTGGACTTTCCGTCCCGCTACAGTCTGCCTGAGCCTATGAGGAGCCAGATGGAGGCAAACAGGGCGGAGGGATTAATTCTGCAGCTGCCCTGTTGTTGTTGTGGGTGCTGGTTACAGCACTGAGGTCTGATAAGAGACTTATGGATGTAGCTTAGATTGAGGCAGTACGTATAGTCTCCAACAGCCATTCCTTCCATTCACAAACAGTGAAAAGATAGAAAAGGATGATTTTATCTTTGAGACTTTGGTGGCTATGAATAGATTGCAGCCTTGAATAGGCTGCTCTGTCCACTAAAATATTTATCTGGGTTGAATGCATCATGTAGAGAGCTTTAGTTGGTGCCCCTATACAGATATAAAGGGACGTGGTATATTAGGCCAACTTTGCAAACCCATTAAGAGATCACAAATTACATCACTTCTGAGCTAATTGGAACTCTTAATGGTGGTAAGGAGCTTCTGTTTAAGTGCCATTCGACAATGACAATGCTAAGCTCAACTGTTTTGGCTGGGGTTCACCTCCTAGTGTTGGATAAGTATTGCTACCTCCCTGCTTCCTACCCCCATTTCCTTTAGTATTGAATAAGCTTTGAGTGAGCTTGATTCTGTCCAGGCAGACGGTTTAAATCACACTTTACTGACCTCTCAGGCTTTTAGCTTTGTGTCTGAGGGAGACTGGACAGGATGTGTTATATTCTGAGAAATTTATAGCTGCTCCTATACGGAAAATAAAGTTTTAAATGCCGTACTTGACTGCGTACTTTACAGACCTAAGAGTAGTTATTTGTGTGTAGTTATTTGATGAGCAAAAACCAATTGAGATATTTTACGAAAACATCAGAGTGCAACAAGGTCAAATATGGCATCCTACAAGGTTTAGTGTTGGTACATTTTAAATAAAAGAAAAGTCTAGTAAACAATAACTTAGCTTTGCAGCTCAAATAAATATTTGAGATAACATTGTTGATTAAATGGTTAAATCCAAGTAGGCTGACTGATTTTTAAATTTGAATAAAACAAAATGTATGATCTTTGGTTACTGACAGATTCAGTTTTTGTTGAAAATTGTAAGTTTTTATGGCTGACTTTAGATTTTAGCTGGAATAAAATGAAAGGTATTCATAGTAGTGTATGTTATAGTAAGATGCCCAGATTTGCACAGTTTCATGCTTGTGTTGTTTAAGTATTCTACCATATTTGACTTGTTGTTTGGAAGTTTGGGGATGCACTTATGCGACTAACTGTAAACCTTTGATCTACAAAAAAGAGAAAAAAATAATATAAAGGCAAGGCTGCTTAAAAATGTAAAGGTTTGGTTAATTTATTTATATGTAAATCTTGAAAGAAATTGTGGCCAGAGCTTATGAATGAGAGATTATCATAGATGGGAAAAACTATTCTAATAGTGTGTGCATGAACACTATGTAATAATATTCGAACAAATTAAGCATCTTTATATTGGACAGAATTAGTTTTTCTAACAGGAATTTGTCTTGCTTGACATTTTCTCTGCTACATACAATAGTCGCCCAGCCTTTCTAGACTGACGGGGGAAGACCAGCATGTCATAGTCGAGTCTTCTGAACAGTTTTTCCCACTGGGTGCCCTGTCCAAAATATGTCCCTTCTCGTGACTATTGTTCCACCAGTCCGCATCTTGGCTGACACAAGCAATAATCCTGACATCTGGCTTGCATCCAAACATATTACAACTCTCAGTGGCATTGATCCTTCCCCAAGAGGCTTTCCCTTCAGAGCTGTCTGCCACTCCTCGCTGCTCCAACTGAGCTTTATTTAGCCTTGTCGAGCATCTGTGGAGTTCTGACTTGCTTAATATAGTACAGGACGATAATAAAGCTCACAGGAAGTTTTTGTCTGGTTTCCCTTCTTGTTTTCATTATTGTGAGTGGGATTGATGTCATGACGCACACTGGAGTTAATGTAGCTTCTGGGGATAAAAAGCATAACTTCCACTAAGACATTAATAGCAGTGGCCTTGATATGTTTTACACAGGCTGTTGTAGAACCAGGGGACTTGAACTTAACAGAGAAGATTTCAGAAAAGCTCTTTAAAAGGGTTCTGTGAAAACTTAATTTATTGAAACCATCAACTCTTTCATCTCATCAGTTTTTGCTGATAATGAGATGAATAATTACACACATATTTAAATTATAGGATTAATGTTGAATGTTAGATCAGTATTTGCAGTATTAGACCACTTTCCGGCTTCCACTCTGTTTCTCCTCCCCAATCCAATTAAAGTGTTCAACTCAAAGCCTTAAATTGGATCAGATGTGTAAGAATAGTTGCTGCAACAGAAACCTGACGAGGGTCTTAGACACATAGGTGGCATAAAACAACCCGACAGAGGTAAACATCCGACGGACAACTATGTCTATGAAATTTATGAAAGTTATTAAGCAATAAAATCTGCATTATATGTTTTACAGTGTCATACTAAAGGTCAGGATAAAATGTTTTCTAAAGCATTGCGAACACCAATGGAGATAAAATATGACATCAGAAAACCAAGGAGCTAATTTATTATTACAAGTCAAGTAGGACCAAGCCTGAGACATTATTTGTTTTTTCCCCTTAGTTTTCTCCAGCAAAAGTAAAAGTCAGGTTTACTGTTATCCTCTTTCTTACTGGTCCACTTAATCTTTCTATCCCTTTTACAACTTTGGAATTACATCTCGGCTTCTATCATCATGATTGTTCATTTTGGCAAGATCAGAATTTAGTGACCAGTTTCTCGACTTTATTTATTTAGTTTTTTGTAAAGCTTTGACCTGCTGATGCAAATTATTACTTATAGTATCAAACTTATTATAGTAAGATTTCCTGAACTGTCTGTTTCTAAATCCTACTTGTTTTATTATAGACAGCTCAAAAGCTTAAGAAAGCAACTTTATTTTGCTCAGTTTAGCCTTCCTGTTATCATCTGCAACTCTTAATGTCAATGTCTCTTAGCCGGAATGAGCAGCAGACATATGGCAGAAAATATATATTTATTTAATAGCTGTGTGCATTTTTGGGCTTTCTTTGCTTTCATTTTGAAACACACAAATGCTTTTGAGAACAAATATTTCAAATCACCAGAAAATGTTATTTATTATTATTATTATTTTTTTTTTTTTTACATTTCAGTTAGCTAAAAAGTAAGACATAACTTCCTTTAAAATTGTAAAGCAATTCATGCCTCCTGTCTGATTCCTATTAAATTCCTGTCCAGTTTATTATATATGTGCCATCTAGAACATGAAAATATTAAGGTAGCTGACGGTAACATACAAATACAAGTCTGTCTCATAGAGATCAATGAAATATTTACGTACTTAACAGATTTACTCAAATTGAGTTCTCATCTTGTTCCGTGGCTGCTAAAAGGTGGGGAGGCTAAGTTAAATAAGAGCACAACCAGCAACTGGTGCATTGCAGCACCTGGCCTACCCCAGTGGCCTACTCCTGCTGCGAAGGCTCATTCAGAACACAGAGGTGCAGCATCAATCACATCCTCAGCCACATGGCCTGCTTCTTCACAATGGCCTCATGCTGCAGTGATAGTTGCTGTCTTTTCCTGTCCTCAAGTGTTACAAACAATATTGTTTTTAAGTTAATTCTTGCATTATAGATTAAAGACTTTCTACCTCAGATTAAAACAGATTTGCTTTTGAAATCTGTTCTCTTTGTACAATGTGTGTCCCTAAATGAGCAAAAGACAAAGACACAACACTTGACTGTGCTGACTCTACCCCCTGATCCCCCCAAACTAATCCAATAAACCACCTTTCCTGATCTGACATCTTGCATAACGAGGTTGGGATAACCACCCAATGTTTTCCCTGGTGACCAAATGACTACAACGGGCCGTTTATTTTTAGCCATCGACCACATGCTGAGTAGAGAAACTTTCCAGATAAGATTTGTTGGGTACTTCTTGGTATACGCTAAGTAGGCTGTTAAAATAACAAGGACTGGAATTTGAGATTTGGGGTTTAAGTAACATGAGTTGGAAAGTAATAAAGGGTAAGGTGAGCAAGCGAAAGAAAACACGGAGCAGTGAAAGTGGAAAGCTTGACTTTAAAGGCGGTGTCAGTCTTCCACCTTGTTTCCTTGACGTGACATGGAGGGAATACTGCAGAGCAAGCTAGGGTTACAACTGGGGCATATCATTTAGTGTCTCTGGTTACAGCATCTCACCACTCTGCAGTTTGTTGTCGTTGAAGCCATTTTTCCGCACTCACATGACTTTCTATCCTGCTTGTTATTTTTGTCGTCGTAAAAGCTATTCTTTAACGTCAACCCATATCTTCTAACACAACAAGTAGCATGTGATCAGGATCAACCTGATAATTTTATAGTCGGGGAATACTCTCTGTACCTGAAAGTTTGAGTGATACTTTCCTGTGTCTGCTCTTGGTATCACTCCAAACATTTAAATGAAAACAAGGAAAAAGAGGATAGAATTTTTCTCAGAATGGATAATTTTCAGTTTTTTGTGTGATCTAGGCTGTCTATCTTTCAGTTCCAATGCTTATACTTTGGAGCTCAGTTACAAATGAACTCCTGTGACTTTAAAGAAGCATAAAAAACAAGTTTAAATATTACACATTGATTGATCCAAGCATTTTATCATCTGGTAATTAGCTGATTTTTATTAATAAGTCAGACATGTGGAAAGAGAAAAGAATGGCAACTATGGAGACCTAAATTACTGAAGGACTTGAATGTTTATATTATAACCTCACACTTTAATATATTTTATTGGTATACAGACAAACACAATTAATATGGAAAAATTTTTTAATTCCAAATATTAAATGTAGAGCATAAATATTTATTGAGTCCTCCTGAGTGAATACTGTGTAGAATCATCTGTCACTTACAACTGACCATACTTGGGGTATGCGTCTGCCACCTTTAGACATCTACAAACTTAAAACTTTTCATCTTTACAAAATAATTTAAGCTCGGTCAGACTGGATAGATGTTGACTGGAAGTGTTGTCTTGGATTTATTCCTGAACTTTGACTGTATCTTTCTGACACATGACGATGATTTGAAGATGGACCTTCATCCCAGTTTCTAGTCTTTTGCAACCACTAACATGTTTTCTTCCAGGATTTCTCAGTATTTAGCCCATTGCGTCTTCCCATTAACTCTCTCCATCTTTCCTCTGCCTTCTGGAGAGTATTCCCATAGCATTATGCTGCCCCTCTGCTATTTCATCTTGGGGAAGGTATGTAAAAGGTGATGAAAAGTTCAGTTTCTATCTCATCTTACCACAACAGCATCTTCCACATGTCACTGTGCCCCACATGGTTTGTGGCAAACTCCAAACACAACTTCTTGTGTCATTGTCTATTAACAATGATTTCTTTCTGCCATTTTTTTCCCTTCAGGACAGGGTTTAGGTTTTCTTATGATTTTCATAGTTGTGCTTCTCTGCAGCTCCTCCAGAGTTACTGTAGGCCTTTTGGCTGCTTTGTTGATAAATGCTCTCCCTCCACAGCCTGTCAGTTTAGGTGAACAGCCATGTCCCGGTATGTTTGCAGATGTTTTATACTCTTTCTATTGTATGAGCGATGGTGTGAACTGGACTTTTTGAGATTCTCAAAGCTTGGAATATAGTTTCATATCTTAATCCTCCTCCCCCTATTTATCTCTGAACCTCTTTGCTGTATTCCAAGCTTCACAATGCTATTTCATCACCAGTGTTTTCTAAAACAGCTGAATTTACACTGAGTAAAACCTTAGTAGGTTATCGGAGGCACTGGATTTTAATTTAGGACTGTTGGAATGAAGGGGTTTGTAAAGAAAATATATTCATTACTTTGTTGTTTTTTTTTAATCTATAAAACATTTAGTAAACAAGGACATTTTCTTTCACCTTCACAATTATGCATTGCTTTGTCTTTGTCTATCACAATAAGTTCCTTCAGAACGACAGTAAAGTTTTTGTTTGCAACATGGCAACTATTTGTTTTGCTGTACCTTTAAAAATAAGTATCAGACCTTGCTAGTTCAAACTTAGCTTGCTTTTTATAAATTTCATAGACCATCCTGTTCTGCACCAAGTAGTAGTTTTCATGACGCACCTGCAGCCTGCAGAACAGAGCTTGCTCATCTTGTGTTAGCCTTGCTTACAAAGTGAGGCCCTTGCCAGTTTTGGATTGGCTCCTTGCCAATAAAAAAATTGCTTCACACTACCTTCATGAGCGTCTCTGCAACCCACATGCAGCCCCCGTTGCGCCTCAGCAGTGTTGTCCTTGCAGCCCACTTTGTTGACCTCGGTGGGAGGCTGGGAGCAGACCAGCGCCTTGTGATTTCAGAGATGGAAGGAGAATTTTACCCAATCAACGAGAGGCTTTTAAAGGACAGAATAGTTGCTTCCATGTTTTAAAACTGCTTTATTTGGAAGAAAGAAAGTGTTGGTGGGTGAAAACAATAACATCAATATTTTTCTTTACAGGATTAAAACTGAATATTTTTGAAACTTTAGGCATAAAACAAATTTTCCATAAAATAGTTCAGCTACACATTGATAAAGGCACTTTGGTGTTGTTTCAAATCACCAGACTGCATCAGCTAATTTTCTCACATAAGAGCTGTGCAGCCTCTGCAGCAAAATGTCACACTGGACAGGAAAGTCTGAGTGATAATCACACATATCCAGCAACAAAACAGCCCCCTGACTGTAAAATAGTAATTGAAATGTAGACTTTATTAACATGGTTTAAGTAATCAGACCACAAACATTTACTTTCACATACTTTTCTTTAATCTACTGGTTTAATGAGTGGGTGGTCTGTGCTCAAACTTCCTGTAGAGGAAAGGAATGATCATTGAAACAGACAACATTCTCTCCATGATGTTTCACAATGCCTTTGGGTGACCATGACTTAAACACTGACATTCTCAGTCTTTCACTGCTTGTCTTATTTAGCTGCACAAAATAGATGGACAATGTTCTTGTTTATCTTTTTAGACAGAGTTTTTATTACTTTATTTATACAATACATATGCATCACCTTCGGTTGGAGTTAACAGTGTTATTGTTCATCATCAATATAAAAGTCACATCATTCATATGATATGATGATTTCCTATTGCAAACTTTTGCTGTTGAGATTACAAGAAATTAGCTTGGCAACTCTATGTAATATTTTCAAAATCCTCTTCCCACTTCTTTGATGTTATAAACTTTTTACTGCTGTCAGATTATTGCTCCAAAGTTTAGGTGAGTGTCCTGTGAATTTAACTCTAAATCTTTCTTTGCCTTTGCTAATTCATTTGGTTTAGCCACGCCCACTCTTTCAGATAATAGATTGATAGGAAATGTTGCAAATAATTCAAGACTATAATTACCATGTTATTTAGTATCATCTATGATATCACTATATAAACAATAAAATAATATAAGGCATGTTGCCATCTGAAGCAGTAAAGCATCTAAAGTCTCCATAGACTTCCCCTGACTGTGGCTCCTCCTCTCCTACCAAGGTCTCCTTTGGTGTTATTCACACTGGACAACTCAAAGACTTCAAAACAGCTTTTCATCTTACCTTTTTTGGTTCTTTTGATGTTTTATTTGTTCTTTAGACTAAAACCTCCTTTCTTGCCTGATGCAGGATATGAAAAGACAGAGGACACATCAGAGAAGACGTCACTGGCTGACCAAGAAGACGCCCGGCTTATATACCTCAATCAGCCGCAGTTCACAAAGTTTTGCAGCAATCGTGTCAGGTAAGAGGGTTATTCATTGAAATGTGCCAAAGACAATAACTATGTGTGCATTATATCTAGTGACAGATCTGTGAGATACAAAGGGGTCTATATTTAAGAGCTCACTGGTCCACCTCATCAGGTGGTCAGTTCACTCTTAAGTGGGGCTCTTTGCTTCTCCTTTTCTAGCAGACATGCTCAGTGCTGTTAAAATGCAATGGTGGCCAAGAAATGATCACATAAACTATTTTACAAACACAGATTTGTTGTTCACTAAACTCAGGACCCAGTAGCAATGTCCTCTCAAGAAAACTGGATGTATTTATTTTTTATATTTTGTAACAGAAACTGAAGACTTTGTTTCCTTTCAAAGTTTTTTTCTGTGTGGTTTCAGACCCAAAATTTTACTCTTCTAATAACTTTTATTTTTGAGTAAATTGCTACTTTCCTGCTTTCTGTGAATGGTACAGGAAAATATTTTGTATTTTCAGACTTTGTTCCTACATCCATCAATCCAATAATATTTCCATCTGTTTCTCATTTATTTGTTTTGGTTCTTCTACTTTATGGAAGGTAAAAGAGACAAAATTAAATAAATGTATCATTAAATCATGAATTAAATGTACTATGGAATAAATAGCGTTGACTACTTTGATAATATGGCCATCTATTAAGGCTTTCCCAGTTGCAAATAAATACATTCATAATGTTATCTTGTATAATTGATAGGGAGCCTTTTTACTGATACATTATGAGCTTCACAGGTAGCGTTAAGTGTTGTTTGCACTAGAAATGGATAGAGCAGATGTTTCAGCCTGACCTTTCTACTTTGTTGCTCTTCTCCAGGGAGTACGGGGTTTTTGCCTTGAAGGTCAGAATTGTTCGGAAAATGCCGTCAGCTAGCATTCCTGCATGAGGAACTTGATATGTACAGTATGTGCACACGCAGAGATGACTGTAAGCTGAACAGGTGTAGTAACAGGAGACTTTGAATGGAAACATGCACAAGCTTTTGCCATCTGATTTAGATCATTCTCATCTCCAGTAAAGTTATGCAGATTCTCACTGATTCCATTGTTTAATTGGCAACTCCAAAGAAGTGATGATGTATTTTTAGTGGATCTAAGATGTATAAAACATTATCTGCAGAGACTTGCTGGCGTCTGCTGTAGGTTCTGTTTCACTCCAGCCCAGATAAGCCTCCTGGAGTCCGGTGCCAGTGTGCCTCAGGGATCAGGATTAGAAAGCACTAATTAGGATGGCATGGTGAGATACTGTAATCAGTTATTCTGTGCTTTAATATTTCTACATTACATTGTTTTATTTTAGCTTAGTCATCAGAATCCAGTCTGCATCCTGATGGTCATTTAGGTTATTTATTTCGCTGGGTTAAGAAATTTACATATTAACAAAGCAAAGAAGAACTAAAGGAGACTCAAATTAGGAACTCTTCGTAAGATTTAAAGGGGGCCAGTATTATGTATACTCCAGGTACATAGTGCCATTTTATAGCACAGTCAAGTAACTATGTTACCTTCAGATGTTATAAAAATGTTCTATATATTCAGGTTGCAGACTTTTACTAACATTTCTTCAACAGTTTAGGTTCCCAAATCAGTGTACTATAGTGAAATAAATTTTACTAATTTAAATACATCTTAGTCTCAGTCTCCACCTGGATTAAATCCAAAGTGAAGGAGCTGTAGCTCATGTTATTGTGGGTTGTTTACACACCTGCACTTGCTGCTGACAGACTAATGTAAAAGGCAATTAATCTCTAATGTTGACAGTTTGTCTTGTGAAAAGATGAGAGTGCCTTTTTTCTTGTTGGCCATCTATTGTATGAAACGCATGGTACAGTTGATAGGAACACACAAAGCACTAAATAGCCAGCCAATGTGGAAAATGTTTTTTTAATCATTATGACTTTCCAAAGCAAATCAGCAATGCATTTCACTGATTTTATAAGCCTCCATGCGCGTGTCTGTGTATAAAACTAAGCTCCATGTCACCATATCAAAGACACTACTGTCAAGTTAATGAGAAACATAGCTTAATGTTAAATGTTGTAAATGCAATGGGGCCGTACCGTGTAAGGATAGATTATACTTATTGGTATTGTATCACCAGTCTTGGCAATTTTGCTACTGTACTCAGTGTACCTCCTATAATGCATTCCACTGATGAATACCATTGCAAATATTAGTGTGACACATTTTTTTTTTTATCACTTAAGTTATATAATTGTGCATATATTTGCCATCTGATTTAGATCATTCTTATCTCCAGTACAAGTTATGTAGATTCTCACTGATTTCATTGTTTAATTGGCAACTTCCACCTAATCTTTGTCAGGTGGAAGGCAGTAAAATTAAAGGAAATGTTGCTTTGTGGTCAAATATGTGCTAAAATGTATGCCTTTAACTGGGCCTGCACAATTTTTAGGAATTCATTAATTACAAAAATAGCATTGTATTGATTGAAAATCTGTTAATCAGCATTTTTATGCTACTCTACATAGTTTTCCATGCAACAGACAATTCTAGTCTGACATGTACATGAATAATTTTGGCTTTTGCTGTAGCAGTTTGCAATTCATACCAACTTGCCACATGTTTCCAACATTGAAATGCAATTTTTTTGCATTTCAGTGTTGAAATGAGATACTTACTGAAGGACAGGTTGCTATTTACCAAACGGCCTGAAAATGGCCCCAGTTTGCATCATTAAACTAATTTGTTTCAAAGAATTTATTGGAAAGCTTCCCTGACCTGTGGGAGGCTTGCACGTAAGCCTCCCAGGTACATGACCTACTTAGGTCAGGCTTGAAAGTTCACTCCCAATACTGGTATAATTCCAACACTGTGTTACAAAATGAACACTCTCAAATAAGTATTATGAATGCAGGTGAGTAATGCCTTTTAAAGGAAGTGCAGAAGTATATGCCTTGAGTTTTGCTTTTAAATCTATTTAACGGCAGCAGTCATCTGTCAAAGGTTATTTAACCTTTGTTACCTCCAACAGCTTAACATTGCTGTAAACAGCATAGTGTGCTGTCACTGCTAATAACAATTATGATTCTTCAGCTTTGTGTTTTGTTAGCAGAACAGTGCCAGCTAAGCAATGTGTGTGCTAGATGTTATGTTCTGGAAAAAAAATAATAAATATTATTTGTCACTGCGGCTATACTTTATTTCAGCTATTGAAACTGCCCTCTTTAGTTTATTACTCTAATATGGAAATCAATGTGTAAGAAGGCAGTCATAGATGTTTTTTTTTTTTTTTTAAGCACAGCAATTACAGTGAATGAAAACAATGGGCCCATTTTTTTGCATTAAAATGTTCTAGCCACTGGGATCTCATGTGAGTTTAGGCTAAAGATTGAATAAAACTCTGAATACAAAACTACCGTACTTGTGTGTAAAAGTCATTCTCACATAGAAACTTCCTCTTATTTGCATGTCTCACTCTGCCTACTGGTTGTCTTGATCATTCTGGTCACTTTGATAATGCTGAGCTTCCTCTTATGATCATGACTCATGTGACTGCTACAAAGCAACAGTTATATTTGTCTAAGAACATGTAAGGTTTTAGATCAGGGGTCATTTGCATACATATTCTCAATTTTGTTCAGTAAAACTTGTTGGACTTGCAACAAGAAACTACATAGTTACTTGTATGTCTTGTGATTGTTTTTTTTTTGCTTTATTAAAACAGACACAAACATCAGTATATTTTATTAGAACTTCAGGTGCCAGATTTGCACAAATAGTTGTGCAACATAACCCATGTATGGTCCTTTAACATAACCCATACATGGGTTATGTTAAAGGATACATAACCCATGTATCCTTTAACCCAAGTAAAGGATACATGGGTTAAAGAATTTCTAAACCATGACTAAAGTTGGTGGTGGCGGGATCATGCTGTGTGATTCTTCTCTTTAATAGGAATAGAGAAATTGATTGAAAGGTTTGGAAGTTGCTAGTCTTCTGAAACTGGGATGAAGATTCACTTTCCATTTGGAGATTGATTAGAAATCTACAACCAGTTACAACAGAATTATATTAATCAAAGAATATACATGTGTTTGAACCATGTAGTCAAAGTCCAGACCTAAATTCAATTGAGAACCTGTGGCAAGGCAAACTTTGCAGCCTCCGGTGTGCTAAGTTAACAGACATACTTCAAAAAGTTACAGTTGCAGTGAAAGTAATTTCTATCAAATATTGACTCAAAGGAATACAAATGTGTGTCACAGTTTCCATATTTTTATTTGTAAAAAATATATATATTGTATTTCTGGTAGGTTTAAAATGGCAATATCATTGTTGTTGAACTGCATTCTTTTGGTCACCTTTGCGAGTTAGACGCACTATATTTGGTTTGTATTTGTCTGTCTGCAGAGGTATGCAAAGCATTGCTACTGGCTTGGCTTGCAGCAGTATATACATCTTCTCCTAAAGTGGCTCCTCTGACTGCCCCCTTTAACTCGGCTGTAAATCAGCCTGCTGGAGGCTCGGCTGTGGGAGTGCTGAAAGCGCCTCCAGTTTCAATATTCCACCATGATGACCAACCCCACATCGCTCATCTCTGCCGGGATGTCTTTATGCCCCCTCTGCCACCTCCTAGCCTCTAATTATTCTTTATTATTTGTGCACCAGTGTTTGCAGTTTGTCATTGTATGACACAAATAAATACGTTTCTGTAAAACTAACTCTGGAGACTGTTGTCAGAATGCTAAAATTAAAGTCTCATCTGAATGACTCTTGTTTCAGCAATGTTTCCACTGTAGATTACACTTTGCAAACTAACCTATTTTGTTTTCTCCCTTTCTTGTCGCATCTTGCTCCCCACCATCTCCTCGTTGCGTCCTGCTTGACTCGGCTCTTCAGCACGGCCAAATATAATGTTCTCACCTTTCTCCCTCGGTTCCTCTACTCGCAGTTCAGGAGGGCAGCCAACTCCTTCTTTCTTTTCATTGCACTCCTGCAGGTAAGATTTAGTAGTTTTGTATTTCTGCGATGCAAAAATATAAATAAAACAGCTACATTTGTCAGTACTGAGATAAAATTTTAGCTATTTGGTTGCCGTAATTACTTTTTTTCCCCAATCACACTTTACGTTGACCTAGACACCACTTCCTGGAAGGTCATGTCTGTAATTTCATATGAACACACAACCACACACACACCCTCAGACAGAATTTTATATAACTTGATAAAAAAAATACACACAATTCTACACCTACTAACTTAGCATGCATCAAATGACATAAATGACATGATATGTACAGGTAGCTGCTTTAAGGTACTACACTGCAGTGCAGAGACTGCTGCAACTTGAATTTCAGGTGTTTGGAGCTTACCAGCAAACAACAGGAAATGGAGAAGGGAGCAGCGCAAAAACTTGAGTTTCTGTCTTTATATGTGAGCTGACAGACTGTCCCACTTAGAGAAAGCTGTGCGGTTAGGAAACAACTCCATCCAGTGTCCTTTTAAAACACACCCAGTGTGAATCCTCGTTTCCTGCCATGTCGATATGTCGACCTTGAATAAAACAGCCATGCAGATGAACGAGACATGAAATCAATTTCCAAGTTTCTTTCCAGCAGTATAATACTGATTTATCACATCCTTTGCTGTTGTTTACATGTTAAAGCCCTAAGCATTAAGGCTGCAACTAATAATTATTTTCATAATGGATTAATCTAGGGATTATTCTAATGATTAATCAGATTAAAAAAATGGCACTTTCTACTACTTTTATTTAAATTAAGCCTATTTTACACCATATTAGAAATGCATTAAAAGGTTCAATACATTAATTAGAAATTAAATGAAAAACACATTTTTGCCTATAATGGAATAACGTAGGATTCCTACGCCTGACCATTTTAACAAAAGATGCACCTGTAGCTAAAAAAATACTTTTCTATTCAATTTACTATATCAGTGCAGTGTAGGACTTCTTGCTGAGTATTTTTTCACAAAATAGTAACTGTTTTTACAGAATTACAGATTTTACAGCATGTGTAGGTAAAACTATGCCACTTGAGGGGTCCTGATTTGAACATTTTTACAGACAGTTTTTTTTTTTCCTTTCTGAAATTCTGAATGTCGATGTGTTTTTGTCCAGGTTTGCCTTTAATTCCTTCATGTACTGGATTAAACTACTTGATCAAAGAACCTGTATTACTTTTTGTATTGTGTAATGCTTCTGAAGAAAAGCAGTCACTTGTCAAACCTTTAAGAAACTTGGAAATCTGTTTTTCTAATAGATGGACACAACATTTATAAAACCTGATGAAAATTAGCTTTTAAATGTTTGTTGCTTGTGCATACTGTTTATCAAATGAAGAATGACATTTAGTGATATAAGTTTTTAGTATAACCAAGAGAAGCTGTTGAGAAGAGAATGAAAGCATTAAAATGTTTTCTGTTGCATCAGTTGTAATGTACAGCAACTTTACTGGTGGGAATTTTTGATCCCACATCAAAATAAAATGCTTTTTATTTTGCAAGGGTAAAAGCTTCAGAAAAAATAATCACTAAAATCCAACCTAATATTGTGACATGTTTTATTTAGCAAATCCCAGATGTGTCCCCCACTGGTCGCTGGACCACCCTGGTGCCGCTGATCTTTATTCTCGTGGTCGCTGCTGTCAAGGAAATAATTGAAGATCTGGTAAGACATATATCAGTCACAACGGGGCTTTAGCTTCTTCAATCTTTTTACAGTTTAATTTTAGGCCATGTGTCCCTTTTCATAAACACAATTCGGTAGGTATGTTCCAGTTTTATACTTTATTAAAATTTGTTGATATGAAACAAATATGTTTGATTAAAAACGCAAAAGCAGAAGAAATCTGCAAGGAGGGAAAACACTTTTCCACAGCTCTGTGTATCATGAGAAGTGAACTGTGGCCTGTTGGCAGAAAGCAGGTTATAGTGGTTATGACCACACCACACACACAGCCACGCACACACATGCAAACACGGACACTCATTTCTGGAACCCCAGCTGTGCCAACTGGACCCAAAAACACATTTATTCAATTAACCTAGATACTCAGTGCTCACACACAAAGACAGTTTGTACAAAACACAGTGACTGCCCTGAGCTGTTGAACAGATGCTTGAAGATGCTTTATATTGATGTGAGTTTGGTTGTTTGTTTGATTGTTAATCTTTTGAATAAAACTAAACTAAAAACCAGCTGGGCAAAAAAGAAGGTTGTTATATCTCAGGTCCCCTGACCCAGTCCCGAGTGAGCAGCAGATAATCGTTGGATGTGGTGTTAGTCATATTGTACTTTGGGTGGGTTAATAATGTTGAAGTCAAACTAAAAATATGTGCATTCTGCAGTTGGTGCGTAACCCACTCAAGCCTATCTTTGTGAAGTGAGAGAATGTTGCATTCCACTGTATTGCAGTGACACTGCAATGCGATCCCTCGCGCAGGTCCCTGTGGGCAGTTACTCTATACTACACTGTAGTGTCTATCGCGTGCTGAAGGGACCAGCGCAGCATTTTTTTGTCTCCTGGCCTGTTGTGGAAAACATGGGACCAGAGTGGATGATGACTCCATCTTTATCGCTGAAGGTCACCTGCACACACGTCTATTCTCTGTACTGCGCTGTCCCTCACAAGTTGACCTGACAGGCCAGCATCGACCCCTAACTTCATGAATCATGCACACACTGTACAGCACAAGCCTTACTTTGTTCCTGGCTTTCTCTTCTGCAACAGCCTCAGGCTGTTTGTTCAGAGCAGTTCTGCCATCATTCAGATTTAAATGTCTCCAAAGGGGAACATAATAACGTGACTTTGTAGAAGCTTCATTTTAACAGCATCGGTTGCATTTTATTGCCATGCTTGATCTGAAAATGAAGACTAAAACAAATATATGGCAAATGCTGCTTTCATCTTTGCTTATTTTTTGACTGTGTTGGTAGTCTGTAGAGGCCTGATGATGGAGCACTTGTGCATAACCTCCACACTTGGCTCACCTTTTGCTGCACTGTGAGCTTACACACATTATTTAAATTCAGTGCATCTCATTTTCTCTGTGCCTACAAACCAAAGCAGTGAATATGAGGACAAGTGAAAAGCAGCCAAACCTATGGAGTTGCTCCTTTAAACATATTTCTGCTCTCCTAACATGTCTTGCCTCCAAATAAGCACAGGTCTATCTGTGGCACCACACCTAATAGTGTGGATGAATGAAAACGGGCTGACAGCTCGAGTGGAGGGCATGATGAATGGCCTTCGGAAAAGCAAACATTTTCTGGGAACAGTATAGCCAGAAAAAGACTGAAGTCATGCACCGCAGACAGGTCCATTCATTAAAAAGTACAGCATGATGCAGGGATATTAAATATAATTTCATTAACCAGCTGAGTGTGGAAGGGAAGACAAGTTGTCACAGAGAAAAAGAGTTTAGTATCTGGAGATGTCACTGTCATTCACCTGCTATAGTTCAGGATTCCTATGCTTTCTGTAAGTTGATTTTAATATATTATTATCAGCACAGAAAAGAAGAGTATGGGAAAATATTTGCATCTTCAGACTTTTTTCCCTATCCCTCATCTTAATTCTATGTCCTTATTTCCTTCCTTGTTTGTGTCCTCCTTGTCTTCCTCGCTCATACTTTGTCATACATCCATTCCTTCTTTTGGTCCTTCCTTGTGTCGCCAGTTTTCCTCCATTATGTCATTCATTTCTTACTTTTTTGTGTTGTTCCATTGTTCCTTTTGCCTTTTTCTCCTTCCGTCCCTTCTTTTTCTAGCCTTGTATCCCATTCTCCCTCTTTTTGTCCTTCCTTGTGTTTTCATTCTTCCTTCCTGCTGGGTTTCTGTGCATCCTTAAGCCTTAAATTCATTTAACTAAAATTAAAACCTTAGAATTTCCTAAATTCATTTAAAATGTTAGTCTGCCTTAAATAAGTTAATCACAGGTCTTAAATTTCATTTAATCTTTCATATTTTATATAGTTTATTTTTCTTGCTTGATTTTTCTGCCAAGCAAACATTTGAGTTGAGCAGAGAAATCCTCCAATCTGTAAGTAGAAGCGATTGAGGCTACTGCTAACTAGCTGCAAATATACCTTTGCTAGCTAGATAACTTTTTTCGTCTATGATGGGAAAGTGTAAATCTATCATTAGTGGCTGGATGCCACTGTGGCCACTGGCTCACTTCAGTTTCCAACCCATATGGTGTTAAGTGCATTTGTGCAAAAGATTTTGGCTCTGCTGCCATATAAAATGTGTAATTTTCTTTTGTACAGTTCTGTCATGATATAAACCTTAAATTTAATTCATAATGTTCTTAAAAAGGTCTTTAAAAACCTTAAATTTGAGTTGGTGAAACCTGTAGAGAGTCTGTCCTTTCTTCCTAAGTGTTTCTTGCTGATTTGATAAATTATGCCTGTCATCTAAAATGTAAACAGCCTAGGTTTGTATTAGCGCACGCTGCTCTGATGGTGGTTGTTTAATAAAAAAAAATGTTTTGAGTGACAGTCTTGAGGGGCTGAATTTGTTGCAGATTAAATTAGATTACCTTGGTGCAGGTCTCTTTTCTTGTAAACGGGTAGTTAGCGGAGATGTAGGTGGATGTGTCCTCTCCTTGTTAATCAACTAGAGGAGCACACATTGCTCTCAGGAGCTCAGTTTTAATGCACAGTAATCATTTTAATGAGATGGGTGCAGCAACTCGTTATTACTCAGCGTGATGCTGGTTGACAAGCTGTCCCTTGGAATCAGCTGCAGAAATCACAACTGATTGTGTGATTGTTGAGCAAACAAGCGGCACAAGGGGAAGAAGTGTTGCTCATTGTCCTGGTCACACAGATCTGTTCAAACCCCGTCAACTTTTTCACATTTTATGTAACTACCATAAACTTCACCTTCACTACCTACCAAAACATAACTGTCCACCTCGACTTGACAGTGACAGAGATAAAAACGTTAATCAGACTCTGAAGGAGCTGCAGAGATTCATATACTGTAGCTCAAGTGGGGAGAATTTGTTGGCAGGACAACTAAAATATACCACATAGTAGAAAACCAATCACATGGTAATGAACAAATGTTTAAATTCTCCTTAATAAACTGAAAAATTAATCCATTCTTTTTAAGTAAAGCAAACATGACTGAGAGGCAAATGCTTCTGTTAAACCCATTATGTGACAGTTTTTAGATCAACACTTTAATCCCTCCTGACTTTTCTCCATCTGTCAGGTGACCCTGCAGGGATAACTGAGGAAAGTTAAGCTGTAGATTTAGAACCCCTATTGGGACCACAAAGGAGAAAAACGCCACTATACTGGTGGATAAAATGCTGAATGATGTGGCTGTTGAAAAGGTTACACAGGCTTGGTGAGAAAATCACTCTGGATTATCAGTGGTGGTCTAATCTCGCTTCAGCTCTATGATGCTAATTTATGTATCTGCAGCTCTGTCTTTCAAGGTAAAAAATAACTTCTTACACTCAAAGAGGTTTTATTTATTTAATAAAATAACATTAGGAATACAGTTTTTGTAATTGCTTTTATTTTATGTCCCAACATAAAGTGTGCTCAAGATAAATGTTTGTTCTTTACAGAAACGCCACAAAGCTGACAATGTTGTCAACAAAAAGGAATGTCAAGGTACTGAAAACACTCTCCTGCTTTGTTGAAAACCATAGAATTTGTTTTGCTACATCAGTGTCAGTATTGTTTTCTACAAACAATTCTCTTTGTTTCCATTTTATTCCTGTTCTGACTTCCTCTTTTGTCTTTGGCTCCAACTTCCTCACTGTAACTCATGAATCACCGCAGTCTTAAGGAACGGGGCCTGGGAGATTGTGCACTGGGAGAAGGTATGTGCCCACAGTTTGTCACTATTTCTCATTTCACTAATAGGAGTTGAGACACCTTTATACTCCGATTCCCTGTAGTATGCATTCTAAAATAATTATACAGCATGCCCTTATGGGGGTGGCCTTTGGAAAGTGAGACCAGAGGACAAAGAGGAGGTTTTCCCTCATGTTCCAGTTCTTTAATTTCTGTTTCAAAATCAGGCCATCTGTAGGCAGAGTGTCTTTAGGTAAAACAGAACCGCTTGGCAACTCTGCTCAGCTTTTAGTAAGAAAATTTTTTCCTCATGTTTTTGAACATTTTTCAGACAATACTGCTGTGATTTATTTCATGATGTATTTGTGGATTTCTTCTGATGCATCAGCACTCAATGTAATCATGCTACAGTCCTTCTCATTGTTACTCTGCAGTAAAACTTGTGTATGCAGATTTGTGTGAAGAGCAGAACAATGTGCATAACACCTGTAAAGAGAGTGCCATCTTGTATTGAGGGCTCCCACGTTGTTGTCTCAGGGTTCAAATGCAATCTGAAAAAGTCTGTGCAGCAACAACTGAAAGAGGAGGGAACATCAACGCAATCTAAGCTCTAAGCTACTAAAGAAAAGTCCAAAAGCACATTTTAACAGATTTTGAAATCATGGTAACCAGTTCATGGCCTATGTGAGAATTACTTAGTTTTTTTCCTTCTTCAACCCTACAGATGCAATTTGAGATTAGGCTGAAATTATTGCAAACAAATCTTCCCAAAGCAGAAATTTGTGCAAAGTTTACAAGAAGTAGTGTTGATCATGTGTGCTTTAAATTTAGTTCCTGTTGGATGGAAATCTGTGCCTCTTCCCTTTGGTTCCATGCTAATGTCTCATCCAGTTATAGACTTCGGATTCTCTAAAAAGCCAAAGTTTAAATAATTGATGAGTTTTTCCTCTTCAGCATGCATTTTACAAAAGCATGCTCTGTTCCAAATTTTTGTACAGTGGTGTTTGTTCCTCTTTAGAGCATCTTGAATGAAGCCAAAGTGGCAAACTTGTATATATATATATATATTTTTTTTTTTTTTGAAGTTCCTGTCACTTCTTGCCATTTTTATGTGCAGAAGAGAATTGTATATAATGCATTTATATAATTCCTTGTTTTTTTCATCAGGAAAAAACAGAATTGTATGAGTGTTGCTCATGTTCCTATGCAGATATTTGTCAGATCCTGGTTTCTCAAAGTAAAAATGTTAATTAGAAACTATATAAATATTTCTGTTTTAGTTGCTGCCTGATGAACTGTGTGCAGGGTTCAGTGGTAATGGAAGACTTCAGCTGCTCCATCAGTGTCTTCTCATTACTATTAGATGTTTCTGTGGTTTAATGTTCTCCCTGATTTTGTTTTTATCATCCCAGCTGTGAATTTTTATTTCCACTGCTGATTTTACGTTTTCTGTGCTGTTTTATAGGCAGCACGCAGCAGTAACCAGTTTATTTTTCACAGGTCGAAGTGGGTGATATTATTAAAGTAAATGGCAGTGATTTCGTTCCTGCGGATGCTGTCATTTTATCATCCAGGTATAGGAATCAGCCCCGATGCAAGACTTTTTAGGAATCTCTTTCCCCGTTTCCCTTTTTCTTCTGACACTCTCAGCTCACGTTAAAGAAGTGATGGTTTATTAACCCTTTGAGTCAAGATTTTCAACGATTAATCTGATGCACAATTAGAAATGCATAAACTTTTGTGAGGTAATGACCATCATTTCCTTTGGTGGGTTGTAAGTATTGTGATTTTTGAACTAGATTTGAGCAATCATGTCTTCATAAGCCTACTGATCTCCTTCTCCTCTTCAGAAACTGTTTGGATTTGGTCTAGATTTGACTTTTAAAAGCTTAATTTGACTCCTCTGTAATGTATAGAGCTATGATCCTGCTCTGGTGAAGCAGTTTCACTGTTCAGCATTTTTTTTCTAGATGGTTTTGTGAAAAGGAGAACACATGGAGAAGCATACCTGTGGTCACACAGGACTGATCATCGTGCTCTTCCCTAAAACTGAACCAGTTGTCTCTCTCTCCCCTTCAATGTTTTCTTGTTTTTCTTTCTTTTCTTCTCCCATCCTTCCTCTTTTTTTTTTTAAACCTCTCCTTCATCCTTTCTTGCCTCCTGTTCAAACTACTGCCACACTGCCTCCGTCTCGCCCCCTGCTGGTGTGTGGTTGGTAATAACAGGTGGCTGTTGGGGAAGTAGTCAGAGCTGCAAATGGAGATCATCTCCCGGCTGACCTCGTCATTCTGTCGTCCAGGTCAGCAAACCAGCAACATAACCAACTGAAACAGCGGTGGGAGAGATGGGGGTGGGGCTTTGTTACAACTGGGATCAGACTTTATTGCCACTCTGCAGGAAGGAAGGGGCCTGTGACTTTTTTACGTCATCGAAAACTTTTTAGTTAAATTGATTGCACTGCCTTTGTAAAGTCTTCCATACCACTTTAACTTTCCACATTTTGCCACATCACAACCATAAACCTTGAATATAATTTGAGATTTTATGTCGCACACAAACACAAAGAAGTGCAAAACTCTGGAAGGAAATAAAAATCTGAAATATGTGGTGTGCATTTGTGTTTAGTGCCGATACTCCCAATTAAAATCTAGTGCAACCAAGATCCTTCTGAAGTCATCTAATAAATAGACAGTTTTCCACCTGCGTGTAATTTAATCTCAGTATAACTCCAATAGGGCTGGAATTTCACATATTCTGCAAATTTTTAATTTGATCACTTAAGCCTAATTTATGCAATATTCAAAATACAAAAGATTGTGGATAAACATAATTAAATTCCTTTTTTAATTAAGAAAATATTGTATTGCCTAAAATGCAATAACAGCATACCTGTGGTGTACATTTGATTACTTGTAGCAAAAAATGCATCTTCAGCTAAAAAAAATCAAGTTCTGTTGATGTCTGGAAGAAAACTTGTGCTGGAGAATTGAAATTGGCAGAGGGTCACGATCCAGAAGGGCAGATATTCAGCCAGAGCTACAGTGGAATAGTTTGCATCAAAGGATGTTCTTTAGTTAGAAGAAAGCAGATACAACCAGACCTAAAGGCAACTGAACATTTTTGAAAATGTATGAAAACCATTTTTCATACATTTTCAGTGTATGAAAGCTTTAGAGAAGCTCTCTATCTGATTTATCTGAGCTCCGGCTATTTTTCAGAGAAAAATAATGTGAAGCAACATAACATATGTAACTTTAGCAAATACAACTTCACTCCACACTTTATTTGTTAAATGGTGTACAATTATGCTCTACTTTGTGTTGGTTTTATGGTTGTAACTTGACAAAATGTGGTTTGAATACTTTTAAAAGGCACTGTACAGAAAATCTTTCAAATTGTGATTTTGCTTTAAATATCACCAACTGTTAACTCTTTTACTCTGATTTTGTAATGTCCTTTAACTCTAACACTACTAACTGCTCAAAAGGAGACTCCCTCTATGTCATGCTCTCTTTTGGGTGTGAATATATTTCTTTTTGTATTCATATCCTTGCATGACTTGCATTGCATGGCAGCCTGAATGTATCAGCTTTATTTGAACAGTTTGCATGCAGTCACATTTCAAGATGAAATCCGGAAGCCATCTTGGATTTCTATTTTGTGCTAATTTACTGCAACGCATTAGTTCTTTTTCAGTTCAATTTTAATTCACTTTGTCATCGCTGGAACATCCTCCTGCTCATTTTTATCAATCAAGCCTTTTGTGTGAGAAGACTAATCTGTTAGCAGGGCTGCTAACCAGCGACCCAACTCAACATTTAACCTCAGGCTTTCGCTAACCCGCTTTCACTTTGCCAAGAGTCTGTCTGAGACCCATTTGTTTGCATTGTTTGTGCTTGGTATGCCTGCTTGCTCCTGTCACCCTCCTCTGATGTTTCCTCTCTCTGTTCCTTTTGGACTTTATTCTTGCTGCTCTGGAAAGACAGTTTAACTCATGGGAAACAGCGGCCCCAAACAAAAATGTTGCCTGACCTCTAGATGTTTGCTGTATATTAAACAGACAGCATCAAACATTGGTGGCGGTTTTTGCTGGCTTCAACATCTTTGTTTGGTGCGCTTTAGTCTTGCTGTTTCTCTGCTGCAGCCTCTTAATCTGTTAGTGTAGCTATTTACTCATTGATTTCCTGTTAACGGTTTGATATGAAAACATTCTAAGCAAATCAAAGTTTAATTCACGCTGATATAGAACATCACTGAATACAAATTGCTGTTACTTTTCTGCTCCAAGATTCTGTATCCTCTTCCTCCATAACAGTGAACCACAGAGTATGTGCTACATTGAAACATCTAATTTGGATGGAGAAACAAACCTTAAAATCAGACAGGTTGGTGTATGTTTTCTATTTTTTTTAGTTGCATCACATAGGTTTATAGAACAAAGTAAAGCTGTGATTTACTCACAACTACAGGGCCTCCAAGTGACTGCAGACATAAAGGACATTGACAACCTGATGCGGCTGTCGGGGCGGATGGAATGTGAAAGCCCAAACCGGCACCTGTATGAGTTTGTTGGAAACATCCGCTTGGTTGGACACAGGTGAGCTCAGTTTCAGCCCTGCTTATCAAATTATCTGCCTCGCTTTCCATCTCAGGAGCTCATTTGTCAGAAAGTCTTGCATTTTACAGTGTGAGGGAATAAATAAAAATTTCCAGCTGCAGTCATATTAATTTCTTTTGGATGTTTTTAAATTGAAGTTCTTTGGTCTTTTTAGGACACGATAGAATGATTTCAAATGTCTGCAGTAAAAAAAAACTTATTAGTAAACATTGCTAACCCTTTTTAGTATTGCTTTAAAAAAATTATGTTCTTAACAGCATTCATGCTGCTCATTTTTGCTAAAGGTGATTTTGGGGAAAAAACAACTTTTGATCAAAAATATTACTTCATCATTGTAGGGCCTTTGCCAGCTTATTCATGTCTAATTCATTTTCTCCTGCTCTCTTTGGTCATATAAATTGTATTTTAATAAGGGCAAGTACTCAAACTTTTTTAGATCCACATACTTCAATGCTTTTGTTTGTCAACCACATAATGAATCTGCACTTTTATAAAAAGCTTCTCGGTAGGTATTAAGTTTTTAATAGTGGCCACCCTCAAAACTGGTGTTTCTCTTTAATAAACTGCTACATCTGTCAAAGGTGTCACTTGTATAATTTAAAGACATTTGGGATTTTTCAGCTGCAGCCACTTCTGCCAAGGTCAGAGAGGAAAGTTAGAATCGGCAGATTCTAACTTTCTAACTGTCTGCAGCAGGCTCTCACACAATGACAAAATCAAAGTGGAGAGGAAAAAATCAGCATAAATTTAAATGAATTAGACATTAATTTAAATTAAGTTTATGTGAAGTATAAAGTGAGGGAAGAATTAGCAACGGGTCCCTACAGACACAAATATTTATGATTATTTGTTTCAGCCCTAATTTTTTTTTATCAGTTTGGGGAATGATTTCTGAGGGAAACGGAGGTGAAGTTTGAAAGCCCTAACAGTTGTGGTGCTCCGTACCTTAGCACCGTTCCTCTGGGTCCAGACCAGATCTTACTCAGAGGAGCCCAGCTGAGGAACACACAGTGGATCCATGGCGTGGTTGTCTATACGGGACACGACACCAAACTCATGCAGGTAAAATCGATTTTTGCAATTTCTCATTTATTGTACTGTGCACCAACATTTGTTACATAGAGAAATATTCTTGTGCATTTGTAGAGGACATTGTAGCTGATCAAAGGCTAAAAGGATTGAACTAGCCACTGCTGTTTTAGCTTCAGTGCAGTTAATTCTCTGAAGTTATTTTCTAACAAAGACACCCATATACCAAATGTTCTTACTCCCACTTGGTAGCGAAGGGACACCGCAGTTTTACTGGACATTTTTTTGTTTTTGTTTCCCATCTGCTCACATCTTGGTCAGAATTCCACCCGGCCTCCTCTGAAGCTCTCCAATGTGGAGCGGATCACCAACTTTCAGATCCTCGTGCTTTTCGGCTGTCTCCTGGCCATCTCTCTCATCTGCTCCGTCGGCCAAACCATCTGGAAGTACCAGTACGGCGATGACGCCTGGTACATGGATCTCAACTGTAAGAATCCGGGCAGCCGCGGCTGCGCATCTTATTTCCACATATTGTGTCTCACTTGTTCATATCGGCTTTTTTCCTTTTGCCATTTTAAGTTCCTTAACAGCTAGTACGCGTTGTGTTTTTCTGTTGCTTTAGTTAATTTACATTTTGTACAACAAGTGAAATATGTGGCAATGTGGGAATAAGTAAAGTCAAAAACATTGTTTGTGATGTGGATGAATGTCATTGAAACAGAAATGGTTGAATATCACTGCGCTGCTGTACTTTTTGGTTCTTTTCTAATGTTCTGTTTGATTTTTGTTTTCTTTGTTGTCGTTTTTTAACAGCTCCAGGTAACAACCATTTAAAAGCCTTGGCCATCCGTGAATGACCCTCCCTTACTAACCCCTTACTGAAGCTCTGCCTTTGCTAAGCAAATGAAGCCCCCTACCCTCGCCCCCTATATCGTTGCCCCACTTTGTATGGGCCCATGCCATGGACAAGCACAGACCAGGGATCCAACAATAGGTTTCTCCCCTCCAGCTCTCTTATACCTTCTTCCAGTTATTTTCAGTGCCTGATGCAAATTGTTTCACTTCTCTTCCTTGTTTTTTGATTTGTCACGTTAAACTCTTTGCAGTTTCCAGCTTCAGACCTTTTTTTTTTTTTCCTTTTTTTTAACTCTCTAATTTTTCCTGCAAGAAGAGAAAGGCAGATGAGATTGTGCTCGGGTTTTTTTTTTTTTCATGGCAGGAAACTTATGTGTTTGCAGCTTGAACATAACATGGTGCAACCCAAGAGGCAAGGGCTGACATTTTCTAAATGCCTCTACCACCCTCTCACTCGCATTGGAGTTTTTCCAAGACGGATAAAAGAGGAAGGATGGTTGGTGGAAGGCAGCTTAGTTCAGTGCACTGCTGAAGTATCCACACTCCTTGAACTTTCCCACTTTTTGTCACATTACAACCACAATCTTCCATTTATTAGGATATTATATGTTAGGGTTGGCAGATATTTCCTAAAATCATGTCAGACTTTACATGTAGCTCAACGTCTTAAAGGGACAAGAGCATAGTCTACCAATTCACAGCCAAAAAAGTCCTTTTAATTTTTTTTAAATACAGAAATGGGCAAAATTATGTTGGTCATTGTCACATATTTTGGCGTTGGTTAATTTTCATTTAATGGCCCAGTCCTATTATATGTGCAGTTTTGAAGAAGGGATATCAGATGTAGCTTACAAATATATTACTTTTAACTGCTCAGTTATATGAAAAAAATAATGGTTCAATATAAATCTCAATATTATTTGATTTGGTATACTTATTTTAAGATACTTTAAAAAGAGTAATCGTCCTTGTAAGATAAAATTAACCTTAAAAGGTGAAGGATGACAAAACTTGAAGAGAAGCAGTCGAGTGATGCCAGATTACCCTGGATGAGCTGCAGAGATCGGAAGCTCAGGTAGGAGTATCTCTCCACAGGACAACTATTGTTCATGCATTCTACAAATCTGTCATGAAAAAAAAACTCATTTAAATATAGTTGCACAACATTTTTACCCATATTGATAGTCCATCAATATGCTGCTTTATTTTTGTTTCAGTAAAACACATTGAAGTTTGTGGTTGTAATGTTACCAAATATTAAAATGCTCAATGGTTATGAATACTTTTGCAGAGCTCTGTATGTACTTGTATGTGTGTTGTTTTTTTGTTTTTTTTAAATGAGTTGTTGGTCTATCTTGATGAAGCTCTGAACCTGGTATGCAAAGTGCTTATCGTGACCTCTGCCATTTCTCTCTACCTTGATAGGCCTTTTTAGGACAGGTTGTTCCTCTGGCCAATTCAAGCTTGCATTACAACTTACATGGTCCCCTTTTATTCCTCCATAAAGTTAGTTTAGTTTCTGTCGGCTCAAAAAAAGGTTTTAACACTGTCCCCACCAACATTAAAACCTTCATCTAAAGGATCGTATGTCAGAGGTCAAGGAAGTGTGAGTTGTAAAGCAAGTATCCATGTTGAAATACTTTTACTTCCATAAGGAGCTGTTGAGGCTCTGTCCAGGGCATATTATACAACCCGTGATAAAAGAGAGGTGCAGAGATTGTCATTTATGATGTTGACACTTTTTATAGAAATCCATCAGTTAATCAACATTGCTCTAATAAATGCAGACAAAAATAGTCAATGTAGTGCTGACTCTAACCCCAGCTTATGCATTCTGATTGAATGAATGGATAAATTTGACTTTGACATGTTCAAAAGTGCTGAACCTGGTGATTGCATTTGATTGGGTTAATGCATTGTGACAACTTGTGCAGCTTCCCAGTATAAATATGTAAAACCTTTCTTTCTGCTTTGGGTAGTTAACATGGAAGGTGGTGTAATTTATAATCATAAAATGAATACAACCAATAGATCTTGATCCCTAAAATAATAATAATAAAAAAAAGACCCAATTCAATTTATTATAATTTAAAGTTGCAAGTGTAATTGAAAATAAAAAAAATAAAATTACACATTTTACTACTTAAAATTGCTGCAATTGTTTCTTTTGTATCTAACAGCTGAAAGACTATGCTTTCCAACAAGAGCTTTACCTCATATCTCAAGTCACATTTCCACTATAGGTTCCTAAAAGTTTACTTAGTGGAACTGTTAAACTGCGTAGGTTTCCTTTTTTGTGTGTGTTTTAGCCGTTGGAACTGGAACCTGGGCTTTTCATGTGATTCAGAGCAGTAACTCCTTTAGCTTCTGTGGGACAGAGATGCAACAACTCAGTCCGGTATTCATTAAAGAAACAACAACTAGGAAATCAGCATTAATCGCATTGTAATGGTTGTACTGTAAAACCACACTCTGCCTCTCCAAGCTTTGTGATGATGTGAAGTTAGACTGGATTTCAAATTAACTTCTGATTTTGTAGGAAGAATAACCATGGACACATAGGAACACTGCAGCGGCAAGTCTGCTCTGTTCAAGCTCTAGATATGTGAAAGACCAACAATCCTGGGGAGTTTTTATAATTTTAATTTGTATCTTGGACTATATTAACTGACCTGTCCAGGGTGTACCCCGCCTCTCGCCCGGAACGCAGCTGGAGATAGGCACCAGCACCTCCCGACCCCACAAGGGATAAGGGTGCAAGAAAATGGATGGATGGATGGACTATATTAACTGAAAAATATTTTAAATCTCTCTTAAAAAAAAAAAGCTTAGCGATTTCTACTAAAGCTACTGGATTTTATCAACGTGCTTGAAAGTAAGCTCTATAAAACATTGATTCAGCATAGGCAGCTAGGGTTGTTTACAAGCAAAAGTACACAACTCCAGTTATGAAATTCAAAGTTTACAGAAAATATCACTGGCAGAGGATTAGATTACTGAAATAAATTGCTGGAGATGTTCAACCAAAGAGTGACGTTTGTCCTTGTCGTACTACGAAGCTCCGCCTTTAATAAAAACCCTTCCTATTTATGAGGGCCACTTTAGGGGAAGATTTTGACCCAGAACACGTACAGAGTCCCAGAAATGGACCCTGGGTCTTTTTTGTCTTTCCATTGCATGTTTTTAAACAGGGCGAGTTGAATCCTTGCAAATAAAAAAAATGGCTACATCGTTTCACACACTTTCAGACAATTAGTTTCACATTTAGTTAGTATAAATGTTAGTTCTGTTTTAAGGAAACACTATTGTTGGATAGTGGATATGTGTACAAATATATTTGGCCCGGCTTTGCTTTCAACATAATTTGAATCAGTTGAATATGTAATTCAACTTGGGATGTCTCATATTTTATTATGAGACATCCCAACTATATTCAAAAACTTAAAATAATGAAATCAGAAAAAGCAATTTCCTTCTTCTATTTTTACATAAATCTTCAAATCTTTTACTATTGCATTATATTAATCTAACCACACTCTGATGACCCAAAGAAAATGGGAATCAACAGTACTTTTGCATCTTTTAACTTTGACTTTGCCTGTCCTGATTTGGTGGTTTGATCTATCGACTTTCAGTCCACTATTACTTTATCTAATACCAACTTATTGCCAACATTCCTCTCTATCGTACTGTGCCTGCTACTTGAAATAACTGAAATGATGATCACGCTTACACTTCTACTGATACAATCCACCCTCTCTTTTCCACTTTTTGCCAGTTGAGAATGTGCTGTGGACTGAATCTCCCTCCTTTGTCTTGAGAGCATCTGAAATGTCTGTCTTCCTCCTCACTTCTTCAAAAAACAAAGCATTATTCCCTTGTTTTTGTGTTGTAGCTGTAGCTTTCCATTGTGCCACTTCCTTTGTGTTGTGTAGTTTTTTTTTTGCTTATGAAATCATTCTGTCATGGGGAAGGGTTGGCCCTCTCAATCGCAAAGCTAAGCTCAAGGCTTGGGTTGAGGAAGGTAACATTTGCATCTCCTGCAAGCTGAGGAAAGGTAAATCACATCCCTCCTGTTTTCATATTTCGTGTCAGTGGGGTTACATGTTGGTCATTACCAGTTGTTTGGGGGCTTTCTGCTGGAACCAGTATCATTTATTGCATAGTGCTTTGTAGAATTCATTGCCTGGATCATGCTGGATGCCAAGGCTTAAATCTTTGGGACTTTGAATTGGATTGCTAATCGGTTGAGAGAAAACAAATTATGAGGTTGGGTGGAAGAAAAGACCACTTCCAGCTAATGCTCAACATTGGTCCAAAAACACTTTATGGATTGGCTGAATGTTGACCCTCAGCTTGAAGTAGCCTTTTGGCATTTGATTTGACTAACTGGTATTACCAAACAAAGACTGATGAGTTTTCTCCTGTTTCATTGCTTTTTGTCCAAAACATTTCCCCTGACAGATGGCGGGGCTGCCAACTTTGGCCTCAACTTCCTCACCTTCATTATCCTTTTCAACAACCTGATACCAATAAGTCTCCTGGTCACACTGGAGGTTATCAAATTCATCCAAGCCTTTTTCATCAACTGGGTGAGTCAATACTGTTAATTTTTATCTTGTAGTCATGCCGAGATGACTACAAGAATGTTGACATGACATGAAATGAAGTCATGTCAACATTGCAGGTTGACATGACTATACAAATCAAATCATTGAAGGCTCTCACTATTTCTTCAGTTTAATATTGAAAACACATTCCAACTCAAGTTTTCTTATGTTTTATTTGGTTTCTTATGTTTTATTTGGTAGAAAGGAAATTTAGAAATTAAACCTTTTAAGTTGTTCACTGGTAAAACAACTTCTGGTTCAATTCAACAGGATAATCAGCGATCAGATGGTAAACAGAGTACAGTGAACTTAAATGAGTTTGTCAGACTGCCATCATTCATGGAAATGTTTTTCTCTGCAAAAAGATTGTCAGGTGTATGCTTGTAATGCACACTGAGGAAAAAATGCTCAGAATATGTGCATCTCAATCCTACATGATCTGAAGATGTAAAATGGTCTTATGCTAATCTTCCTAACCAGGTCAACCCACTAAGTATTCCCTCTGTGAAAGCACTTTTTTAAGCTAACCTGCAAATACTTAGTCAGTTTTCACATTCTTAATAAAACTCCAGCAAATAGGCTCTGGGAACTTTATTCGTTTTTTTTCCTCCCCTGCAGGTCAGAGTTATCTTTCAGATGCATTTTGAGTTTTTGCTTTAATGGCTGTCTTTTATCCCTTTTAGGACACCGACATGCTGTATGAGGCCACAAACACACCGGCTATGGCCCGCACGTCCAATCTGAATGAGGAACTAGGCCAGGTAAATGACTCAGTTTAAATTATTTTCTCTTACGGAAGACTTCAGGAGTTTTGCGTGTGAATTTTGGAATCCACTGTGCACCCACAAGCGTTTTTCTACCCATACAGGTAAAATACATTTTCTCTGACAAGACAGGAACACTGACCTGTAATGTGATGCAGTTTAAGAAGTGCACCATCGCCGGTGTGGCCTATGGGTATGTCCTGCTTTCTCTTTTCGTGCTTTCTGCCCCACATCCCATACCTTTGCCTCCCCCATAGACTTTGTTAAATGCTGGGTATGCGTCAGTGTGCATCTGGCATTTCTCTGTTCTTCCTCACCTTCTCATTAGCAGCTGCGTCGGTGCTCTTCTGCCTCTGAATGTTAACTATAAATAAAACCTAGACAGAAATTTGCAAGCCAAGGCTCTTTACGCCATCGTCTTTGCAGCCCTTTGGTGTTTGCAAAAACTTGACTTTTTTTCCCTGTTTGAACTGTATCCTTTTGTAGACGCTGATGTAAAAGCTAATTATCTTCATATTAATTTTTTTTGTTTTACCAGACATAAAATATTTCTAGCAACATTTTAACATTTCATTAAATCAGTTCTTGGATTTTTTTTCTACTCTGATTTCAATTCTCCGCCTCAATGATTATTGTCAACAAATGCAAAACAAGTGGGCGAGCTGAGTGTCTTCAGAGAAGCAAAGCAAGTGCAGGCGTGACAGTACATGATTAATCCCATTAGGATTCAATTAAAACGTGTGATTGATGAAGTTTACACTGAAGGACAAAAGACATTATTTTATCCGGTTGTCTCTGCTCCCATTAGGCTGTGATTAGAACCACTGTAGCGACGCCTTGCTCATTCCCAGTGTTGGAATGAGCAAGGCAAGCTCAACAATATCACTCTGGAGAGTTACAGTAGAAAAGATGTTGTTGACATGCTGCCACCCAAAAATGTATGCTCGTATTTCAGTTTAAAGACTGTAGATGCAGAGGAAAGACGGATATAGATTTTTTTTCCCATTATATCTTTATCTTATATTTTTTTCTCCTTTTTTGTGAGATTTTGTAGTGTTTTGATTGAAACTTTCATTTTTCCTTTAACACTTTATTTAGGCAGTGAAAAGATGCACCAATTTAAAATTTAGCCATAAAGGTGAACAATTAGGGTTAATAAGCGGAAACAAAAAGTTTAGCAACACTATTGTAGAACCTCGGACAGACATTTGTATGTTTGATTTATGTAATGTTGGGGAGGCTGGTTGACCTTTTGTTTTCTGTAAACTTTAAGATTTTTAGAACAACACTGGTGTAAAAAGAAAAAAAAATTCCTGATCAAACTAGCACAAATGTCTAACTCCATTTTTCTTATATTTGAAGAATGTGTAGGTGAAGTGTCATGGCTTTCACTGAGACATGTCGAAAATACAATACATTTTTCTTTAAGTGGGTTTTTCCATTTCTGTGTCGCCTCGGTCGCCATTTTAAACTGCCCAGTGATGTTGACAGTACCTAACTTTCAGCCCTCTTCCCTAAGTGGCAGCTTGTACACCATGGAGGGTTTTTGTGATTGGATATTTGAGTTTCTAACCAGCAAGTCGCAGCAGGTCAAGCTGAAAATAGGCCAGTTTCATCACCTGTCTGTTTTTCTTCGCTTTTCCTCCTTTTGTTTTTTGTTTTTTTTTAATGTCTCAAATGGGTATCTCAAGTAAGGACTCATTTCTGCATCTATGAACAGTTGAGGATCAGTGGGAACAACTGCTGATGTTTGGTTCTATTCACCCTTGTAGGCTCTCAATCTAAAACAGAATGATAAAGTTTTGAATCGTTGTAGTTTGCAAAACAAAGAAAACCACATGGTAGCTCCTTTGTGTTCTCATAATAGATTTAATAAATCTATCAATCAGGAAATAATTATAAAATCGACAGATTAGTATACCAGCAAATATTAAGCATTTGACTCCACCTTAGAGTGTTGCACTAAATTATGGGGAAATGGGGAAATGTTTTAGGAAATGCAAAGACAAAAAAAAATGCATACTTAATCAAAAATAAATGTGAAATCATGTGCTTTGCTCCTACTGAGTAGCGTGACTTGTAATTTTTGTCTCAGCGCACATACAAAACCCCCACTGACACTTCCGCCTGCGTGTGTGCCTCACCACAAATTAAGTACTGCTGTAATTAATAAAGCCATGCCCAAGGGTGTAAACATTAATTAATTCTACTGGATTGGAGTTCAAGTCTGAAGGAGAAATGATGTTAGTTTGAAAGGAAATGTCTCTTTGAACCCTTTGGGGTGTCTGGACTTTAGTGAAAGCATATATATGAGTTATATATACGAGTTAAAATTCCAACTTTTTTCAATAAGGTTGAAATTATCTTTATTATTTTTTGTTAAAAAAACACTTAATGCCAAAAAGGTACAGACAGATTTATTTGTTGTTAATACTGTTTCTTTAGCAAAGACTAAAGCCTCACAGAGCAAATGAAATCCTGTAGTGTTCTGGCGAGCTCTGTTATCAAAAAGAAATAATTTAATATAGTGGTACATCAATGGTCTCTGTGATTTTGAACGTATTCAGGTTTACTTTACATTATTCTGAATCACTGTAGAAATTAATTTATGATGTGCAAAAACTACGCATTAATATATTCTCCTTTCTTTTGTAACAAGAGGCAATTCAGATATTCATTACTTTTGCTAATTATTGATACACAACTCAGTACATCACTGATGTCTGAACTTTTTTAACTTTTTGTCAAGTTGAACAATCAAAAGCTAAATTTTATTTTATATTAATGTAAAAAAAATGCTGTTGTACCAGATTAGTGCCATTTGTGGGGCCCCACAACATGTTTTCTCAACGAGTTAAGACTGTTTCAGCAGCAAAAGTGGGACAAGGACACTATTAGGCAGTTGATCATAATTTAATGCCTGATTGGTGTACTGTTATAGTTTCGAGGAGCTGTAACATTGAATACATAATATGTTAACATATGTAATATTGAACAAATACTAATGCTTTGTCGTCAGAGAAAACAGGTATGTGTAAAGGATGATAATTGGATGCTTTGAGGCCAGGGCGGTTTCCTGGTTCCTGGTTTATAGAACACCCCTCTAAAACAGCTACCATCCATCAGGCCATACCTGCATTTCTTCTTCTTTACTCCCAGTTGCTGTTTAAATGTAGTGCTGCTTGTATGTAGCCCCTTGCAGTAAAATCAATGTGGTGCATCTGAATACTTAATTAGAGAGCATAGAAAGTTATCTGACCTCTGATAGTTTAACAGCCTCATTTTGACTCCAGTCCTGGCGCCTGAACATTCACACACATTAACCAAACACTTTGTCATCGAGATGCTTTTTTTTTTTTTTTTTCCACCTTCGCTCCAGCAGCCATGTCCCTGAAGCTGAGGAGGGTAGTTTTGCAGAAGAAGACTGGTAAGCTGATTGGTGTAAGAAAAAAAAAACTTTGAAAAAATAAATGGCTGTTCTCCCTGCCTTTGTGATGTATTAGTGCTGCATTGCCTTGTTGAAATGGTGACTTTGAAAACAATACCTCAGTGTGTGATTCCTCTCTGTGGCCGTGCAGTACTCTCTGGACATGTTGTGTGTGACTGTGGCTCTTAACACCATGTATACCTGTTGTGATACAGATGATTATGGTTAATATTTGTGCCAATTCTTTAATAACAAATTGTGTAATTTTGTTTAATGCATGCATACATCTGCAGGTCTGATTTGATGAAATAATTATCAGAAAAAAAACATTCACTGGCAGCTATTGAGGCTGAAATTGTGATTTTCATTTGACATATTAACATTTGTTTGACTTTGGCAATGGCTGCCGCTTATATGTATAGCCTCCTCTCTTACACATATTTGCAGCATGGGTTTGCCTTATCCATTCTAAGGAGGATTTAAATCTGTTAAATATACTTACTGCAGGCTTCCTCCAAAGACAATTTCTTGTCTGATCTTTTTCTTAAAATTGAAACATTCAAAATAGAAAGTGAGTCAGTAGGCTCGCTTATAAGTCTTTCCCTTTCATAGCTGAAATAGGACAGCAGGGTGTGTGAAAGTTGTGATCTATATCGGATCCCTGATTATTGACCATGAACTGCCTTCACCCTTGTTCCCATAGCGACGGGACCTGAGCGTTCTGGCAGATAATCAATATCTCGATCTGTTCTCACCCAGTCTAACTTCTAGCAAATTTCATTGAGACAAAAGACAAAAAAGACTAGCTGCTCTATTTATACCATGCAACGATAGAAAACGTGAGGAAAGAAATGCCACATTTTGGCTTTTTTATGAAGTAAACCTTTATTCAGTGACCTGAACATAGATAGCTTTCCCAAACACTAGTTTATGATGCATAAGGAGTTTTACTTTTTCATATATCACTATCCTTTTCCTAAATTTGTCTCCCATGGTCATTTTTAAGCTGGCTATCAGGTTGTCTTTCGTGGTTCTGTACTCCTCATCCTGTTGGATTAGAAAGCATAACAGCAGCCTCTGTAAACTGTCAAACTCAGTGCCATGGGCAGCACTGCTGTCTGCCTGATCCATAGGACTCTTATTTATCCTAGAGTCAGATTGATCCCTGCTGGACGCCTAGTGGGAGACTAGTGGCTATTTATAAATGTACTTCCCTTATGTTACAAAAATGAAAAAATACATTTTGTTTCTAATAAAAATATGAAATTAGCAACCCTTAATTTGCAATTTTCTTTAGAAAACTTATATCTCAATAAATTGCAATAATATTAATGTATTTCAGTAATTTATTGCCATTAAAACTCATCATCAGTGTCCCCAAACTCCGTTTCTCAGATGAGTAGAATATTACGTTGATCTAAAGATCAACTTGCCACAAGTTAGTCTCAAGTCTTTCCATAAACATATTTAGCCAAGCCTCAAGTCCTTAGTTTCTGTTTTAAATCCTGAACAAGTAAATTAACACAAGACATATAATTTAATTACTGGTACTGTAAAAAAAAAAAAAAATTACCAAGTTTCTTTGTTTGGGTTTACTGGGGAACAGTGAGGATTTTTAGCTTTTTAGATTTTCTTTGGCAAAATGAAGAGAAGGGCATGTAACTTTTTTCTGTTCAAATATTGAAAATAACCTTAACAAGTATGACTGTGAACTTTACCATAACTGTGCCTTTACTCTGGAGAATGTTGGATCTGGTGTCTCTATATTTTCTGTGAGGTTGAGGTCACAACCTCACAGATCGTCTGGCCATTAGAGTTGGTACTGCTGTTAGTCCTGCTAAAAAATTAAATCAGCATCTCGTAGTAGTGTTAAGCTCCATAAAACACAGTCAACCAATACTACCAGATAATATGGCCCTCCAAGGTACAAGTGGACTGCTAGCTTCTGATTCGGTGCCTCTTTACTCGTCCTGCAGGCTCTAGAATGGATTTACAAATTTCATGTGAAATGAATCATTTTCTCAAACGACTTCAGACCCCTGAAAAACAGTCCAGTCCAGCAAAACACTTCTGATGTTTTCTCTGGTTTAGGAGTGACCTAATGCAAAAAACATGTCATTTGTAGCCCATGTCCTGGACACCACTATGTGTGGTGGTTCTGACTCCAGCTGCAGTATCCTCAAACTCCTGAATGGGTTTGAAAAAAATAAAATAAAATAATCTGTGCACTGTTAAAGGTGAAAAGCTCTCCATTTGGTTTACTTACGGTAGTATCTTGAACAAAATAGGAGCAGACAGAGTGTCATAAAATTTTGGAGTGCCAGCTCTGTCTTACAGAAATCAAACATGTATTTTTATTCCCAATGACAGAAGAAAAGCAAAAAATATTTACAAAACAAACTAAAAACTATCTTCTCAACAGGCTAGTGTAGGAACTGACTGTTGTTCATCAGTAACTGTACAGTTACTGATGAGCTCTCTTACACACAGAGCTCATAAGCATAACTGAAATAAAGAATTAACATAAACCAAAAGTTCAGTTATGAGACTTTAGAAACCAGATTTCAGTTTAGCTCAAGAAATAAAATCCTTGTACACACACCAAAAATTCTCCTTCCACTCAGCTTCCCAGAAGTATTCTTGGATGCAACACTCTGAGCAATCAGCTTCTTAGTATAACTGCAACAGCAATCCTTCGCTTGACTGTCACTGATCACGTAACACTTCTTTTTTTAAAATCCTTCTTTTGGTCTCATATAATCTGCATTAGCCTTGTAAGCGCTAATCATCTAAATTAATTGGAATAAGTGGTTTATTATAAGTGTGTAATTAATCTATAAAATGAGCTTGACTTGAATTACAGAAATCATTTGACTTTTCTCATATTGTAATTTATCTAATGCACCAGAATAAGCCAACGTATTCTGTAAGTAATTAGCCATTTACACGAAAGTAGAGATTATTGTTTGAGGGTGGACTCTTTATAAAATAATAATCTTTCATATCATGTCTTTGTTTTCAGAATTATCCGCTTCTCGCAAAGAGGAGACAATCCCAAATGTTCACTCTAAACATTGCTTTTTTTGAAGCCCAAGAACCCGACATTTGCATTCTGCCTGCAATGTAGTTGATTCAATTTATGTCAATACTGCTGGCACACAGCACTGACTGCACTATTAACTCTTAGAGATCTGTCAGCACTTAGGTAATAAATCAAGTGAGAAGCAGGGTCATTTTTCTCTTGAGAATTGTAGAGAAGATGTTTCTTTTGCAACCACAGGGTGTCATATGGTGCTGCCTTTACATATGCTATTCTTTAGAAGTACTCTTTAGTTTTTAAATCTAAGACACTGTGTAGTTTCTGGGAAACTGAGATATGAATGATATTTAAGTTTTTCCACATTATGCAGGTAGATTAATGTTTGCAATTAAAGTTGATGGAGATATTTGTATAATTTGCAGGTTTTCAGAAAAAAAATGAGGACAAGAGTTTGATTTGCCATTAAAATATTTTTTTCTGACTGTGCAATAGCAGGAAATAAAATAACTTAAATTTTGGGGAAATCCATAAATTCTTGTGGACCACCAGAAGAGACAGTTTCCTGTTAATGTCTTTATTTTTTTTGTCGTCATCTCCATTGCTGTCAAATTGCGCCTTGATTGTAATGTATACCGCTTATCTGTTATTTACCAGCCAAGTCTATTGTTTGGTAACTTTCTAGTCCGCTTTTAGTGTTGTTCAGTTGCTCTATCAATGTGTGTTTTAGTGAGCCGACATTTCCCCTTTGCCTCTCTCCAGGCACAGCACACACTCATCAGAGGAGGCTGGATTTAATGACCAGAGCTTACTGGAAAACCTCCAAAACAATCACGTAAGTAATGCCAGGGATCCCCGTCGCCTGCCTCCACTGACTGCTGCTGCTTAGGACAAATTAAAAGGGATTTTGAGTCCAACTCTTAGATGTTGTGTAATTTGTTCCTTGCCTTTTTGAGTAGGCTGTTTTGGCATGTGTATTGGTGTAATTTACTAAGGATTCCATATGGTTGCATGGTTGTTTTTCGCTCTTATACATAGTTTGTTTGGTTGCTTGAAATCCTTGAAAATGCTTGAATTTCAATGAGGCGTTTTTGAGGTTTGGAAAGTGCTTGATTTCTGTAGAAAGTCTTTGAAAGTGCCAAATATTCATACTGCAAAGTTTTGTTATAAAGTGCAATCTACCGTTTGATTAAAAGCCTAATTTTGGAGAACATTATTTACAAACTAATCTTTTCTTTTTTTTAAGGCAGTTAGAATTGCCAAAATTTTTTGTATTTGCTAAATGCCAGATTTTTTTTTTTCTTAAATATTTCGGAAATTGGGGGATTTTTTTGTTGATTAGTGTTTTGTCTTGGTTAGATATTTAGGATGTGTATGAGAGACACATTTCAAACATAAAATTTTGTTATATTTTAGTTTTCCTTATCCTTGCTCTAGAATGTAGAATACTGGCACAAGAATTTCATAATTATAAAAAAATATGTCATATTATAGTAAACTAATACTGCCTGTTTCATAACATTTGTATTATTTCCTTGGTGTGCTGCGGAAAACTTACCTTAGACATGCTGTGGGAGAAATGTACAAACCCTGCTTACAGTTATATTCAACATCGCCAGGAGATCAGCAAAAGAAAAATGTATCCAAAAATTCACCAGACACTCTGGATGTGAAATAAGGGAAGCCTTCATGATCATCTGCAGACATACAGTAGGTTGGGTGAAGACTGTGGTTATGTTGCTTGTGAGTCACTCAGCTGCAGAGCAGAGTTGAGGAGGCAGAATGTCAGATCTAATTATGTACAGTATCTCTGCTCAGGGAAAATGGTAATCCCACTGTGATGTTTGCTTTGTTATGACAGCAGAATCTGTTCACACATTGGGTTTGTCTAAGGTCTGCTCCGGCTCTGTGTTGATAGGCCCTCGCCCACTGCTAATTACCCACCGCTGTTTTAAAACCACAGTCTCTCTGCGGCTTCGGTATTAATTCTGCTCATGATTACTCTGTTGTGCTGAAGCAGGAATTCTTATTAGGTGATTAACTGTGAATGGTGTTTAACATCGTAGCACTTTTGAGGTCCATTATTTTCACACCTAATATTTATTTATTTGTTAAATACGATCCCAAAACTCACCAGTTGCTTTATTAGGTTCACCTGCTCGACTGCCTATGATGGCAAATGAGCCAATCAGATGGTAGCAGCTCAAGCATAAGAAGTGGTGAAGTTGACGTTTTATGGTGCAAATTGAGCTTCAGAATGAAAAAAAATATCTCTCAGGTCTACAGAGAGTGGTCCCAAATAGAAAAGAAGAGGTAGCTGTGTGAATAAGATGGCCTTATAGGTGTTGGAATATAATGGAAAGATGGAAAGTTTCTAATGACAGAAGAGCAATAGTAGCTCAAATAATCACAGTCTGTAACCATGGTATATAAAACACAATCTCTGATTGCACAAAATGTCAGAATGTGAAGCATATGGGCTACAGCAGCAGAGGACCACTTTGTGTCACTCCTGTTAACTTGGAATAGAAACTGAAGCTGCAGATTGGTATGGACTAACCAATAGTGGGGACACAAAATAGCATTTTTGATATGTTTTTGTTATTAAATCTACCTCATGCACCAGATAAGGCAGATGAGCATCATTTTTAATCACCTCACAGCCAACATCGGTTATTCTTTATTCTATCTATAATACCATCTACACCGAAGAATGATGTCAGGGAAACCAGGTAGTGTTTATGTATGGCTCATTCCCAAATTGGAAAAAAAATTAATTTGTATTTTTTTTCCTAGTTTAGTTAGTTTCTAACTGAACACTTACTGATCAGGGGCAATTCAACTGAAAATTGTTGATTTCTGAGTGTGCCTCTAGTAAAGATGGCTGTTTCTGATTGGTCTTTATTCTAAGATCTAGTGATTCCTAGTCCTTACTGACTTTTACATATATTTATAAGCCAATAAAATAAGGTAAACTTTTATTTTAAATATATTTTGACACTAAAGCTCATTTAGCACTGTACTAAAATATCACTGACACTTTCATGGCAGTGCTGAATTCACTTCACACCTAGAACTTTCACTCTGCAAACACTTATAGGCTGTGATGAGGATTGTTGCTAGGACATTGCTCACAGTTTTACATGTCTGGAGGCTGTTTGGAGTCATAATGTTAACACTGTGGTGAGGAGGTTAGGAGAAGGGGAGAGTTAACAGTTCTGATAAAATGAAACACCTTGTAGCAATATTTATGTTGGATTTGCTGTCTGCCGGGTTTCACCATCTTAGGTGTTTATTCACTAGCTCTCTTCACTTTCTCCTGACCCTTCAGCCTCTTTGCACATTGGTCAAGTCTGAAGTGATGAGTCTTTCACTACTGCTGTGGCACAAGTTACCCAGAATTCAGTTTGAGAGTTGATCAAATCTAATGCATAGATGTGTTGGGATGTTTCGTTACCATTTGTCCAAGCATTAATAAGCATAACCAACAATTTTGTGTAAATTCAGGTTTTTACAGTTAAATAATACAGATTCTTAAACAAAGACCTTATTTTTCCTTTTTTTAAAATTATGACTGAGTTCCAGGATGGATTTCTGCACTCATCATCCTTGAGCTCTTAAACTAGTACACACAAATTTTCTCTCTCTCCTACAAACACACATCCACACCCACATGTCCTACAGAGGATACCTGTCAACCCAGACCAGATTAGCATGCTGCCAGGAGACAGAGGGGACTCTCAGTGCCACCTGGACTGTAATAGACTCTGTGTATTTTCAGTCACAAGTGGCCCTTTGATTTGTGTCCCTTTGTGTCCCTATCGTTTATTTTCTCCTTTGCTCCTTTCATCATAGTTCTCAAGGCCAGTAGAACAAATCTACTAACAATGTCAAGTACACAGCTTTGTGTTTAAGTAAGAGAGTGAAAGAAGCACTTTTTAAAATAATCACTTCACAGATTTATACACTTTAAAAGCATAATTAAAGGTTAGTGATTAGTGCATGTTTAACAGCGGCTTTGTATTCCGTTACAGCAGCCTTATGAAAGCTGCATTCATTTCTCATGGAGATGGTACAGCAGCAGGGTGAGCTAATATTATTCCATTGTTAAGAAATATATATATATATTTTTATTGTTTTTCCCCTGCTGTAATAGGAAGGCCTTCTGTGGCCCTGGAGGTTGCTAATATCCCTGGCTCAGTTGTAGTCACTGACTCCACACTGGTAGTCCTTCGGCATTAGTTGGAGCCTCAGCAGATGCCTGTCTGAGTCCACCCCACGGCAGCTTAGTCATACTGGTCTTCTCATTAATGTAAATGCCCTGAGTATGTAGGTTGGGGTCTTTTTTTCCCCCATGAACTGAGACAAGTTTATATTGGTTGGAAAAGCATGACTAAATATGTGTCAGTAGCTTGAATCCGACAGGCGAGTTCTGTGAGCCTATTGGCTTCTTACCAGCTGTCATCTGTCCAATCAGATCTGACACCTCAGATCTTACACCACATACTGTATTTTTAAGATGGTAACACACACCTTAGGCTGGCTTTTCAAAAGAACAAGGGAAAAATGGTTACATTCTAGAAAATTGGAGCAGTTTCATTCACTTGATGGCCAATGTATGAAAAATGAAAGAGTGTAATGTAAAAGAAATACTGGATAATTTTAGTGTTTTTGCAAACTGAAAACTGGTGCTAGGTTTGATTTAAGATGGATAGATTTATTAGGATGAAAAGATTTTTGGGTTAAATCTGCAAAACAGAGAAAGGTGTTGCATTGTTTTGCAAAAGTATTCATACTTCAACTTTGAAGTCACTGAAACATTTTAAAATTATGTCAAAGAACAATATGAAACACTTTGTTTTACTGTTTTTTTTTTTTTTTGTTTTTTTTTGTGATATACCAACACAACATACTTCATGATTTTGAAGTGAAATAATTTTTGAGTAAGATTTAAAATTTTGGCATTTATTTATAGTTGTTTACACTGGAATATTGTCTTTAGTAGGCTCAATGCAAACACAAGGCACTATAAATAGTATTTTTGAACTTTAGTTATTTTCCAGTTTAAATTTTAAGTAACATTTCTGTTTTTCTTTACCAGTGAAGCAGTTCTCTGACCATGCATTGTTTAAATGTCAAAATGTCAACTTGCAGTTCATCCTGATCTACAGCAAATAATTAATAAAACCCCTTTTCCCATGTCTTGCTCTTACAATGACTGCTTTTGCTGGATTTTACGATTAAGAATAAGCTAGATGTCTAAAATGTCTCCTTCATATCGATGGGTCTCTCAATTGGAGCTCTCTGTGCCTCTCTTCCACCTCAGAACAAGGTCGTTTGGCTTCTGTTATCATGTTTTATTTAAGAACATTAAAAGTCAAAGCGGTGTTTTCTTCTGTCTTTAGCCTACAGCTGCTGTTATTCTGGAGTTCATGACCATGATGGCCATCTGTCACACTGCAGTCCCTGAGCGCGTGGATGGAAAAATCATCTACCAAGCTGCTTCTCCAGGTATTACAGCTTACTGTATTATCCCAGCATGTTGTGAGTGCCAAATGGCTCTGTTCTGTTGTTAAATTGACTGATAAACTCAGGATTGATCTTTGTTGTAAACATTAAATAATTTTTCCTGCAACATTTTACAAGTTTATACTAAAAAAAAAAAAAAAACATGTCCACATTCAAAACACAGGACACAGGACACATTTGATCTATTTATAATCCTAAACTGCTTCTGTATGCAGCCTCTGAAACTGCATAACAAACAATACTGAACCTGCTTTTAGGTGGTTTGAATAAAAATAATGTCCTTGAAGCTTTTCTCTGATGTTTAATTCTCCGTGTAGCAACCTGTGAGCCTGGGCAACGGGAACGCTCTGTTACAGCCTTCTGGCCCCAGTATCTCATATGAATGTAATAGTGCATTTATATAATCCTAAGAGCACAAGATCACACTATAAAATGCAGTCTCCTGTTTACAAAAAGCATGGTGTATGTCACTTTTGATTCCTTTAGCCTTAGCATGATCCCTCAGTCTCACACATTCACAGTTCAGTCTAATGAATAGAGACAGCTGTCAGTCAGGAAAGCATGCCCTTCAGCATTTCTTTTAACTCCACAGAACTGCTACCATGACAAACACTAGAGAAAGAGGAAAACCTTAAAGTATTTACAATGAAATAGACAGGCAAAACAAGCCTACATCTGCATTATTTTGTCAGTGTAACAGTATTTTGTCTCTAGAGTTGAATGTAAATTTCAGGAAATGAGTGACTCATAAAGACCTCTGCATGCTTAAACCTGCAAACTGAGATATCTTAAGTATAGTTGAAATTCAGCAACAAAAATACAATCCCTAAACAACTGTGTTGTTTAAATGTTTTTACATTTTGGACCAACACACAAGTATAGCACAATTACAAATCTGTCAACACATGGATCTCCAGCTAAACTGGAATATTGATTGAGGGGGGCTGAATATCAATACACAAAAATTGAGTTTAATTTGTAAAAAGTTTCTATTTCTCTCCCACTAGTCCACAATTCTGCACCACTTTGTATTGTTCTGTCACATAGAATCCATTAAAATACAGTGACGTTTATGGATTTGTGTGACAAAACATGAACATCAAGTAATACCAATATTTGTTCAATGTACTATTATAAATCTTTTTATGGTATATATATATTTTAGCACTTTTTGATATTTTGTGTGGATAATTCTGTTTCTATTCTCCTCTTCTACTCTCTTTTTGGTGAATATGGCAACGATGGTTTCAGTTGGGATAGATCCACATTTTTCTGTCTTTCTAATTTATTAATGTGATGCTTCAAACTCTCTCTGTGACCTTTAAGCCCCCTGGGTGCCATTATCTATGTCAGATGTCAGCAGTAATTGCAGCAAGACATCCAACTGAGAAAATATAACATTGTTTTGTCTTAATTCATTACCCTTGGAATATAATAACCAACAATGAATTCATTCTAAGTGTCTTTGCAACTGTGTTATTGAACACTCTGATATCAATACGTTTATATGTTGTGCAGCGTTAGTACAAACGCTTCTATGATGGACTGTATTACACTGCAGTTTCTTAAGCATTAATTACCTATTCCCTATATTAAGTTTCTGTCTATATTGTCATTTTTTCCAAGGGGAGAAGATTTATGTGCAAGCTGTTAGTTCTTTAGAATTTCAAGCTCAAATTCCAAGTTATCTTAGGGCAACAATATGTCAACAGGTCTGTTCATGGCACGTTTTTCTCTTTATTTTCTTTTAAGATGAAGGCGCTCTGGTGAGAGCCGCTGGAAACCTTGGCTTTGTGTTTTCTGGACGAACCCCTGACAGCGTTATTGTGGAACTGGTAAGTCGACACTGAGCTGAGGAAAGTAAAGCAGGCTGTTGTGTTGATAGATGGAACATGGAATGTATATAACACTGTTTTCATGATTCGCTGGTGTGATGGTAAACATGAACACCAAACTGTGGGACTCAGGGGCTAATCAGCACAGTTTATGTTAAATGCTAAATAGGAAACATGACACATTTGGAGCATGTTTTTTGTTGAAAGAAATGGTTTCTAAGTTGTTCAGCCAGTGGTGGTGTAACTGACCCTTAATAAGCCCCTATAAACACTCACCCTGCCGATAAACACCCATCTGCAAATAACAACTTTTGCTATTTAAAATATCATGAATATTAAGGATATATTCAATGCTAGTCTTGTGCTTTTACAAAAATAATTTCATGGATGACCAGGCCATACCTGTGCTTTTCATGCTTGTCTCTTAAGAGTGGTCCAAATGCCAAATAAACATTGGGGGGAAAAAAAGGAATGTTTCTATCAGTCTTAAATTGTTTCAAGAATATCTAGCAAGTGTAAAACCATCCAGTTTGTTTTACTGTTATTAATACTGTGGATTTGGAACTGTTAGCTTAAGTGGCAAACATGATAATTGCACTAACAGGCCCTGAGGCTCAAAAGCCAGGACAGTTTTCTTTTTTTTATCCTCTTGGGGCGTATATGTATGTTCCATTTCCTAATCGTCATTAGAGGTTTTAAAGGTCTCATGATATTTCACCTCGCAGTCTTCCCAATTAAGGAGGTTAATTGAATTTTACCTTGTTCTTCTGTGATCAGAAGGCAACTGATAAACAGTTTTAAACTGAAGTTACGGCTGATTTAAATGAAGAGGGGTGGCTTGTGCTATCTAACGAAAGCTCAGACATTGGATCCATTGGATTGATTTGCTAAACTCGCATTTCACTTACATTTTTAATTTTTTAAATTTTATTTTACTTTTTTAGCCTGGAAGCGAAGAAAAGTATGAACTGCTTCATGTGCTGGAGTTTACAAGGTATTTCTTTTCTGTTAAATGCTACTGTTATTTCACACTGAGATTCTTTTTTCCCCTGTTTTCTTCACTTTCACCATCCTGTTTGGGCTTTTTGTTGTGCAGCACAAGGAAGAGGATGTCTGTCATCATGCGCACCCCATCTGGCAAGATTCGCCTCTATTGCAAAGGAGCTGTGAGTCTGTCTCTCTCCATGGCAACACATGACAGCTCAACACCACCATCGCCACTCTCCCCGCTCTGCCTCTCCCTCACATTAGGAAGTCTTTCTTTGAGCAGCAGGATAAAGGCTGCTTCATATTACACATGTGCAGTGTGACAGACAGAAATATTTGGTTTTATCTGCAGTGGTACAAGTCAGCAGAACCTTCAAAATGTTTTGGTGCATTACACTGGGAATAAAATATTTTAAGTTCTATATTTTGAATGTAGTTGTGATAACTGGAACACATAATCAAGAAGATCATGAAAATCCACTCATATGATAAGAAATGGAAACAGATTCCATTTAACAACGCAAACAATTTCAGCCGGTTTCTGTCTCTACCCTCTGGTTGTTGGTAACAAGTGAGTTTTTATTTCCCTTCAGGACACAGTGATCTACGACCGTCTGGCCGACAGCTCAAGGTACAAAGAGATCACATTAAAGCACCTGGAGCAGTTTGCCACTGAGGGTGAGTGGAGAAATACTGCCCTCTGTCTCAGCTAGCCTGTAATGCGCAGAAGACGGCTCTTATGTCTTCCTGGCCATGATCAGATGTTTTATTCTAGCAGCCCACTGAGGGTTTTTTTTTTCTCCCCAAGTGGTTTCACTCCCACTAATCTTTTTTTGGATAATTGATTTAAATGAGTATTAGGAGGAGTAACAACATAAAACTGTAAACTGGTTGGAAACTGCAGTAGAAGGAGCCCCTCGTGTGCTATGTTCATACTGCCCCCTTGTGAAACAGCAGCAAAATTATGTCACTGGGAATATTTGACGTAGGTTAAATATAGCATTCTGGCTGGATTGTGAAGATCCTTGATCTGCCAATTAGAAAGAGCTGGAAATGGCTAAAAACAAATGTCAGTTACTGTGAATTGTTTTGGTGGCTACTATACATAAACTTGGTGCATTACATCCATTTGGGTTTGAATTAACAGTCTAATCTCTGTATACATCCATCTCTTCTGTGAAGGTCCCAAAGGACTGTTAGAGAACATTAGTGAACATGGAGATTCAAGAGACTCAACAACATTTAGACATCATTAAATGTCGTGTTTTCGCTTTTCAACAAGTTTCCATATTGTTCGAACAAAAAGTGTTTTCGTTGCTATCTCCATTCTACAGAAATGTACCTGTTTGTCTGAGACCTGTAAGGAGTTATTAAAAGGGGCATATCGGTTATTTAAAAAAAAAAAGAAAAGAAAAAAGGGGTGACTTTTCTACTGATCAACACAATTCTGGGCACTGAATGGGAGAGATTCAGTTGAAACTATTTTCATACACTGCATAAAAAGTCGTGAAGTCATGAGGAAATGGAGAAAAAAAAAGCAAGGTATCTGGAAAAAATTTAAAGATCTCCATTGGTTTGGTAGAGAAACATAGAAAACACTGATATACACACAAATCCACAAATGGTAAACTTCAGTAATGTGGATAAATATTTTTTTTATTGAGTAGTTGTTTGTCAGGAGACAAAATCTGAATGAGTATTGGACACTGTTTCTGACTGGATCTCAATTTAAGAAGTGATGATGTTTGACTCTTGAAGTTATGATTCTGCGTTTACTCCTCCAGGCCTGCGCACTCTGTGCTTTGCGGTGGCAGACATCAGCGAGTCGTCCTATCAGCACTGGCTGGAGCTGCACCACCGAGCCTGCACCGCCATCCAGAACAGAGCTCTGAAACTAGAGGAGAGCTACGAGCTCATAGAGAAGGTTTGTGATGAGAAACGCTCTGATTTTCTGTTGATAATACCCATTCAATTCAATTTAATTTGAGTTTATCACAAACCCAACTATGCTACAGTTACTGGCATCCCTATTTGTTGAGAGTACAGTCTCCAGTCATCTTTCAACGTTTCGCCATGTTGGATGAACCGATGATGTCTCATTTTTAGTTTTTTGGCAGAGGCCACCAGAGTTTTATTTAAACATGTTAAGGCATAGGGGAGCAGGCCCACAGTGTAATTGATCATTCAATACGCTGAACAGTGAATATAAGAGGATTGAAAACACATTCATACTTTATTTTAGACCAAGTACACCACGGATGATTGTCAGAGAGCTGTAATTTGGCTCATCTGGCCAGAGCTCACAGATCCAGTTAAAGTTGATGTTTCATCACCCTTCTCACTGATTGTGGTGGAGAGATAAACCAGTCTTTACCAGTCTTGTTTGTCTCAGATCCCGTTTTTATTTCTCTGAATGTCGGAATAGAAGAGGTGATGCAAAGATAATCTTAAGTACTCTTGTCTTTCCTATTTTCAAGACCAGCTTAATGAAATTTCTCTCTGTTTCATATTTTTACAGGATGGACACAGAGAAACTGTCACTTATTTGGCTCTTTGGAAGTCTTAATTTAAGGTGTAAAGCATAAATTGCAAAAAAAATACGTTATTACATTTATTCCATAGAAACTATTGAAGGTACTAATAATTGCAGCACTGGTTTAGTTTATAAAAATATTATTTAACAACAACAACAAAAAAAAACAGAATATACTAGCTCAGGATAAAAGTTAAGTTTTTACATTTTTGTTTGAGTCACTCATTTCTACCTGTGGTGCTGATAAATAGGGAGATGATTATAAGTGTAACTAGAAAGGCAGGTGTAGCTATACTTACAGAGATTCAGATCTTCTGAAATGTGTCCTTTTGGTTTGAATCTAAGTGTTTCTGCAGCAGGTAGTGTTGGTTTTCTATGCGGCTGGTGTGTGTGAAAGAGCTTCTCAAACACAGGAAGCCACAGTTGTAAATCAGCCTTTTGGCTCGTCTTCATGGCTGCTTGGGGCCGCCCAAAACAAATGGAGGTAATCAATCATGAGCTAAACATAAAAGCTTTCAAAAAGGAAAATGTAATGTGCGCTGCCTAATGAGCCGAGTGTGGCACTGCGACTGCCCACGATTTGGGGTTCACTGCTGGTCTGGGCCACCCACACCTCAACTTTATACAAATCAGCTCCAGCAGGGGGCAGAATAGAGCCACAGTCAAATTTTATAGATCGCAGGAGTTCCACATTTACTGTATAGACTTTTACAGAGATCTGCTTTAAAACAAAGTCAATTAGAATGCCATTAAAAAGTTATTTTATTTCAGTAAAAAATTTTACTTCACTGAGAAAAAGCCGAGCGCACATAGATTTAATTCACACAGTGATTTATTATTTTTTTTAAGTGTTCATTTCTCTTAATTATGTTTATGGATAACGGCTAATGAAAGCTGAAAAATAGAAGAAAAATGAAAAACTCACTATGTGAGGAAAATTTGAATACTGCGCAAGACCAACAACAGAATGGATTTTAATAGAGAAATTCAGCATATTGAGAAGTATGTATGTGTACCATACATTTTATACACTCACTATTTGGTTATGCCTCCTTGTGCATGAATGACTGCATCATTGCAGCGTTGCACGATTCAGGTCAGGTGAGTTTTCTGGCTAGTCAGTGATTGTAGATGCAAGTATTGATACTTTTGGTGGCGTGGGCAAGTACCAAGAAAACTGAAATCAGTATCTCAATAAATCAGTGGAGGGAAGCATGCAGTGCTTCTAAAATCTTCTGGTAACACTTGTGGATGTCACTTTACTTTCATCTGACTATGAGTTCAGTTCTTTCCCCCTGAACCCAGGTAAGATGCTAATAGCAACTCCTGGACTCAGTTAAACTGCATCTGACCCTGAAGTCTGTTTTAGACCTTGCAGATTAATTTATGCCAAAAATCTTAAAGCCATTATTTTGGACAATTTTCTTACAGTTATGCTAATTAAATACCAGTTAAGTGGAGGTACTTTGTAGGAAGACTATCAGTAGACTGGTCCCTCAGGTAGGAGATCAGTTTATTCATTTACAATTTCTGTTTTCCCCTCAATGAGAGACTCCATCCACCACTGTGCTCCTGTTCTTTTTATACAGAACAGCAGCACATGAAAGCATCATCTTATTGCCTCAGTGCTTCACTACAAATGCGACTTTTTACCTAAACAGCAGACTGCTTTTAACCGATTAATGAAGTAGACTCCTTAATTCTTCTTTTCCACAAACTAAGGTAAAAAGTAAATATTTTAGATATAAACAGTTAATTATGTCAGAGCACATAAGTATAAGGTTCTTCCGCAGGCTTCCTGTTCCCAGCAAACAAGCAGGCCAGAGCTACACACAAACTGGCATTAGGGCTCAGGTCTCAATTTAAAGAGCTCTGGTTTTTCCTCGCCTGCTGGCTTCTGTCTCCCCGCTGCCACTGGCTCTTGTCAAATTCTTGGTCTTGTGATGAGCCCTTACAAGTCCATAACCAACCCTAAAGAGCCCCAGTTTCCTGAGAAACTGACCAAAAGTGTTTATGGGCCTACTTGTGTGTGCGTGGGGTGAAATCATGTGAAGAAATGCACACTTAGAGGAACTTACAAATTTATCCAAAACCTTCTAAGAATCCCTTGGTGGTTTTTCTGGGTGGTAAACAACAGCAGTTGGTAGATTTCTTTTTGACCCAGAATATATATATATACTCATATATTTTGACCTTCTCTATGGTAGAACCTGCAGCTCCTGGGGGCCACAGCCATAGAAGACAAGCTCCAAGATAAAGTCCCTGAAACGATTGAGACATTAATGAAGGCTGACATTAAGATCTGGATCCTGACGGGGGACAAACAGGAAACAGCCATCAACATCGGTGAGCAACAACAGCAAACTTATTAGTGTACTTTCTAGTGCAGATATCTTAGTACACTTGAAATAATTTCACTTATAACATGGGAAAAATGTCTTGATAAAATTTAAATAATTTGCCAGTCTAACTAGTACTTTTTCATCAATATTAAAGAATTATTTACTGAAAAAAAGCTCTGATAAAAGTCACTTCTACTTTTCGCCTTATTTCAAGTGTACTAAGATATTTGCACTAGAAACAAGACCAAACATACTTGGTAAGGCTTTGTGTTTCATGTCAATGCTGCTCTCTGTTCTGTCATGTAGTGTGGCGTACTGTCTACCTCTAAAATCATCAGTGGTGTAGTTTGTAAACAGTCTTTGCAGCAGAGTTTGTTTTAATTCTCCCTTTCACTGAAAACAACTACTTGTACGCAGAGGGAAGCCACTACTTGAGCTTCATACAAACTAAGCTCTGCTACCAGCTGCATAATGACTAACTGCTGCTTGAATTGTTAACACATGTACAGTAAAAGGACCTACAGTACCCTGCAAAAGAATTCCTTCCTTTTGAGTGTTTCTTAACTTGTTTTAATGTATTTTATTGGGGTTTTAACAAGTGGACCAACACACTGTAGTGAATGTTTGTGAAAGAACAAATGTGAAATGTGTGACATAAATACGTATTCACATTTAGTTTCAGCTTTAAGTCTTTTCGTGCATTAGAGCAGCTTAACACATCTAGAGACTGAAATGTTAGCCTATTTTTTTATTAAGCTCTGTCAGATTGGATGGAGAGTATCTGTGAAAATCAATTTTCAAGTCTTGCCATAAATTTAATAGATTTATGCCTGGACTCTGACTATGCCATTCCAATACATAAAAATGGTCAGTCTTTTCATTGTAGCTCTTGCGTTATGCTTAGGATTTTCTTTCAGAATTGAGCAGCATTTCTTCAACCATCTTCCCATCATATCTGACCAGTTTTTCTGTCAAAGCCCACAGCATTATGCTGCCATTACCATGGTGCAAGGAGGAGACATTGTATTCAGGGTAATGTGCTGTTAGTTTTACAAACAATGAGTGTTTTGTATGGAGGCAAAAAGGTCAATCTTGGTTTTATTTGACCAGACCAGCCTCTTCCACATATTTTTTGTGTCCTGTCATGTATTGTGCCAAAGTGCAAAGAGGTTTTCTTTAAACAGTTACTTTGTTTTTACACTAATGCTATATTAAGAACCTGTAAGGCCATTGTGCTTCTGCTGATTATTCAGCAGTATTAGATTAAAAGGGCTAAATAAAGATGCACATTTCTTTAAGAAAATTAAACCCATTTGTATTTTTTTTTTCACTTTGTCATTTTGCACTACTTTGTTCTGGTTGGATACTTAAAATTTAAATAAAACACATTGATTTTTTGTGGTTGTACCAAGAGCAAAGATGAAAAAGTCATAAATTGTGCAAGACTCTGTAAAGCTGTTTGCAGTACAGATGCTTTTTTTCCTCTTGATGTTCCTGCATCAGGACACTTTTTGCTGCGTTTGTGCACCTCCCTGGTACAGATACTTCAGTCGGCCCTGCAGTCATTCCTCACCCAGCATGATAAACTCTGAATAAGCTCAGTGTTGCTGTGTCACACACATTTAATGAAAGCATCTGTTGCAGGATGATGTATGAGCTCCCTACGTTGACGTGAAATAAGTGCCATGCATATATACTAAAGCAGGCCCCTCTTCTGCATCTCACTTCCTCACAGATTTTACTGTTGCAGATGTTATCTGGAAGGTAAACAGCCCAACGCTGCCTGGCCGTTTCAGTTTGTAGTTCACGTCCTTGTTTGCGCTGGGATCACAGAAGTGGATGACTACCAAAAGTGGATCAACCTTGAATACAGCCAACTCGGTAGCATAAAGTTTAGAAAAATAGGTTTTAAAAGTGGGTTCGTTTTTGCGGCTGCACCTACCACTGAGGCCTGACTGAATCAGCCTTTTGTGCCCACTGTGCCCAGATGTGAGGGGGCTCAGCTGAGGCTAATGCTCACTGGAAGTATTTTCACAGCTCCACCTTTTGGCCGAGCTGCTCTGTAAAAACTCTGCTCAGTATTTATGTTATTTTTTACTGTTTTCCTCACTGAAACATTATTCCCGTTGCCAGTGAAACGGCGCTCCGTACAATATTCCAAATTAAACTGATGATGCAGCTTAAGATCAGTGTTAACAGTTGGATGAAGCCTACACCACCCAAGCGGCAGATTTATTACAAATAACTCCTGCAGTGTTCATGTATCTGGACATAACATAAGAGAGCTTTTCTGTAAATCTGGCCTAGTTTTATAAAAGAGCAATGTTTCTTTCTCCAGAAATACAGCCTTTTACTGCTTTCTCTGCAAATACGTTGCAGGTTTAACCCTGTCAAGTCAGCAGAGAGACACAAAATGAAAGGTCTTTCTGGGTGCATTCATATCCACCCTGTTCAGTCTGCTTTGATCAAACTCTCGTTTGATTGACTAGAAAGTCTGGTTCGTTTGGGGAGATGTCCAGGTTTTGTATTCTTTCCTGTTTACAATGATAATTATATGATGGTGAATAAGTTTGTTGGTCTGTCACATAAAATACCAGTACAATACATGGAGGTTTGAGGTTGCTGCCTAATGAAATGTGAAAAAGTTCAAAGGATATTATTTTGTTAAGGTTTTGTGTGAAGAATTAAATCTTGCTTCCTTTGTGCAGCTGAGATTGCTGTGACACGAGTGTCGTTATGCATTCCTCGAGGCCTGCCGGAACGGCCTTTAGTTCCTCCTGGAATTGAAAAGGCTCAAGAATTTAACTATGACCAAAAACAAAACAAAAAAAACCGAGTGAAATGAGTTAAAAGGTAAACACATTAGGCGGAAGGGTTGTGTCAAGAATTGACGAGTGGGGGAAGGGAACAGAGGCTGTGTTGAGATGGGGAGACATTTTCCACACTGGCAAATTTTTGGACGTTTGCACCTTTGCACTTAAGAAAACAATCTGCTAGACCCAAGCCTGTTTGAGCTTAACTCTCAAACATGTTCATTTCCTCTGTGTGTGCGCACTGTTGTTTATTCATATGCTTATTTCATTTTCACTCTCAGAAAATGCCACCCAGGTGTTCACAAGACAGGTTATGTGGTAATTTCTTTAAAAAAATTACTGAAATCTCTTTCCAGACAGAAGCAAAGTGTTGAAGCCCTCAAATATGTATGTGGTTATGCCACAGATGGCAGCTTTCTCATACAGCCCCAGCGCTAAAGTGAAGGCTTTAGTCTTGGTTCATGAAATATTTCTGTTTTCCCCTCAATGAGAGACTCCATCCACCACTTGCTGGTGACCCTGAGTGTGTGTCCCGGCCAAGCACTGTGGAGATCGTTCCCCAGAGAGCCATGTTGGGTAACCCAGAGTTGTAACTGCCTGTTAAAACAGGAAACTGACAAACTCTTGTAAACCAAACTCATTAGTCATGTCCTAAGACCGGATTTCTCAGCTAGCTGTAACATTTAGATTTTTACTGCCCGTTTAATTTTCTCCTTTTTGTAGTTTTATACCCTTAATGTACTGCATGACCTATGCAATGATTTTGCTTCCGTCTTTTGTAATATATCAAAAAACTTCGGTACATGTTTTGTTTTTGTCTTTTTTCTTTCTGTGATCCTGCAGGACATTCCTGCAAACTTCTTACAAAGAACATGGGCATGCTGGTGATTAATGAAGACAGTCTGAATGTAAGTATTTTGGGATTTCTTTGATCATAATTAAAAATTATCCATATAAAACTAATGATGTAAAAACATGCAAAAATAAATGTAAAATATGTTTTCTTTTAATTTGTTTTTCTGTATATATCTGCTTTTTTTAAAAAGCAGATATATAGGTTTTTGTAAAATTTGATCATATGATCTCTCTTTCATAACTACTGTATGGTGCATATTTAATACTGCACTGTAAAACAGCATTTTACTATTATTTTAAAGGATAAATAGAATCAATGGTTCAAACCATTGGTCTCTAATTCCTGTCCTCGAGAGCTTTTGTTCTGCACCTTTAAGATGTATTTCTGCTCACAAACCTACATTAAGTGGTTAAATTATAATATCACTTTGCCATCAAGTTCTGCAGAGAATTAGAGATTCATTGACTTGGAGACCAGAAATTCAAACTGACTAACATCTAATTTTAGCAATTTGCACAGTCAGCCCAGCTAGAATAGCTTTAATGCTAAGATTTTGAAGACCCTGTCAAGATTTCCAAACCCAGTGTTGTTGCATGACAGAAGTTAAAAGCTTAAAAAAGATAAAAATGTTACTGTACTATGTTCAGCATTCCTGATACCTGCAAATCTTGCTCTATCTCGCCTGAATGAACTGCATACATGTTTAAACATGTTAGAGAAAACAGCTTCCTCTAAATATCTTTTTACATCGCTGTCGTCCTCCTAACATTTATCTTACTAATGCTGATTAAACTTTTTAAACTAAGTTAGCTTTCTTAACTCAGTAACTACATCCACACTATAGAGTGTTCTTAAAGTTAATTGAACTAAAACTTTGCTAATTTTGTGGACACCAGCCAATTCCTCTGTGCACATGTAGTGTAAACATGTTTATGCAGAATTTACATTTGTGGTTTCTACATCTGCTCTGAAGATCTATTATTGCAAGATGTTAAATAAACTTAGGATTCAACTTTTTATGGAAACCTCTTGCTGTGGGCCTGTACTTCTACATGTCTAATTGGAAAATCTAAATAGGGCTACACACATTTTATGTTGATTAATAACAATTCATCCCTTGCTTTGGAAGTAACTCTTAACTATCCTCACTTAGTCTTTCTGGCAAATCTTTCTTTGCCAGAAAGATTGGCCTATATTAAAGGATGAGGCCACAGGGTGCCTTCCATAAAAACCCAGCCCACATCCTGAAATCCGCATTTAACATGACGACACCCAACAGGAAAGTCTGTTAACCCCCTTGCAGGAGAGCCATGTCTGTTGTTCCTGTGATTGAAAAGGGCAAGTCAAGGGGCGCTGGTGAGCAGGATGGAGTAGAGACGGATATTTCAGAGCTCCTGCAGGTTTATTAACATATTCGTTCTAAATGCCACAATTGTTTACTAACTGCAACCTAAATTGGGTTAACAAAGGTTCTGGACTATAAAGAGCTCCGTTTCAGTGGATATTTCTTGATAAATGGCGGATAAACTTCGTAAATTCAAGTATGACGGTAACACGGCGAAGCTAGCTGCTAACACCAGAACCACGAGGCAGCGGACTCCAGAGGACGAAGACCGACAACCCAAAAGCTCTGGAATGAGTGAGGAGATGAGAACCGATATCCTATCCTCTATTCGTGGGGAAATCTCTAAAATTATAAGGGAGGAAATGAG
>CAEFZY010062076.1:0-10164 GCA_903066815.1 Brachyrhaphis roseni
AATAACATGCTAACAAGTTTACCGAACCATCCGTGTCACTCCAAATCACTAAACGCAATAAAATCTCCGTCCTCAGTATCGCTTGTAAACAGCTCGGCTAACTTCTTCCACCTCTCTGAAGGTAGACTAGCACAGGCCTAGAGCGCCCTCTTGCGGTTTAGTGTGAAAATAACATGTGATATGATATAATGATGTGTAAATTTCCACACATAAGTCGCTCCGGAGTATAAGTCGAACCCCCGGCCAAACTATGAAAAATACGGTAGTTCTTTTCTTAGTGGTACTTGTAACATTGGAAGGAGGTTGCTAGTTTCTCATAGTCAGGATAACAATATGCCAGTTTCAGTAGATCTGAAATTTTGTTTGATAATTTTCATGTGAAAGAATGCAGACTATAAGGAAGACCCAAAGAGAACTGTAAAGTTAAAAGCACATCTTTTGAAGTTTTTTCCTCCAACAGCAGGCTCCAAAGATGTCACCTTATACCACACTTTGGACTGGGTTTTATTTAAACATATGTAAATCCTCATTTTTAATAGCAGAGCTATCTAGATTGAAAAAAATTTTCATTTTAGAGAAAGTCTCAACATCAATATTTCCACTAAATGGGAAATGCAAGTAGTTAGCAAACAGTTTGTTAACAGAAAAGGCAGTAAAGTGTCTCTCAAACTCTGTGGTCAAGGAAAGATGCTGGGGAGCACCACAAAAATGTTTATTTTATATTTTACAATGAATTTAATTTATGCAGTTGTCACCGAAGGAGCCATAGTTTAAATACTTCCTGAAATAATTGGTCTCATTTGATGACCAATCTTTATTGTGATTATTGTGACATATGTTGACAAACAAACAAGGTAATTAGTCCAACTTTGCCATTTATTGAAATTTCAGTAGTGGCTTCAGCACAACAAAGTAAAAAAAATAATAAAAATACTCAAAATTTGAACAACTACTCAAAACTGCTTGCATGTTTTTTTATGTTTCTCCATTATCTCGTCACAGCACACCCGCTGCTGTGTCATCTGATTGACAACTCCGCACGCCGAAAGAGCAAGAGATTACATTAAAAACATATTCGGTCCATCTTAATGTTACTTTTTCAGGCTTGTTGTTACTTTTGTGATTGTTAATAAGTGGTTGCCTTTACACAGTGGAGGTTGATAAACTAATTTAAACACCTGCTCTGCAGAAAGTCAGACTGGGTTGCCTTTTTTTATGTTAACTGTACTAACACAGAAATTCACAGAACTTTGTTGAAATAATAATTACTGATATCTTTATTTCATTGGGTAATTTTAGTTATGAGTTTTTTTGTGTCTTTAATAAAGTTCCAAATGTTTTGGATCTTAGTGAATCTTTTGATTTGAACAAGACATACTCCTTAAGCGTTCCGTTTGTCCGCTGAAGATGCTTAAGCTGATATCAATTTTTGTACTGAAAATGCTTGTACACATTTTCAGTACAAGCCTTACAAGTTTTGAGAAGAAAGATATGAAGTCCTGCTTTCACAATGAAAATGTAAGCAAAAGTAATACAATTTTTGAGAACAAAAGACCTGATATCCTGTTTTCAGACTGAAAATGTGTCCTCTTGGATTATGGCAGAAACGTTCCTCCATACAGTGTATGTATATATTTGAGCCTCCATACATGATTTTGACCTTTCATGGACAAGAGAAAATTCACAGTAAAGTCAGATGAATTGTGTGTTGAACAATCAGTCCACCCACTCAAAAAAGAGCAGATATCGGTTTGACTAATTGTGTTAATGTTTGATGTACCATGAATCTTGGATATATATCATTAAGCCTTGCAGTGGTGGATATCAGTTCTTTAATGAATCCATCTATTCCACACATGGTTTTCAGGTGTTTAGAGTACTGGAGATATAATCCTCCCTCTTACAGCTGTTTCAACAAGTACCATAAGTGTGTTTGATGAGTGTATCTGCTACTTCTCTGTTTTATCATAAATAGGATCCTTTCCTACTTACATCATGTCTGAGCCAGTCTGGACAATGATGATCAGCCGTCTCACATTTTCAGAATAGTCAAAAATGGGAAATCAGAAAGGAGCAACAATAGAAACTAGGGTGTGATGGTGTTAAAAAATAATGACGTCACTAGTTCTTCCTTTTCAAGGCCTTCTAAGGACAGTCTCTGCGCTGTCTGAGTGCCTTGGGAGGAATGTGAAGTAGCAAGTGGATCATGCTGCATGAAGTAATGGCATTTTGATTTTGGCAAGTCTACTCCTCTTTTGTATCTGTGTTATTTCCAACCGTAGAGCCAGTTAATTGAAAATAGTGAGCTCTTCAAGACGTTATTTCATACTGATTTCATGTTAATTTTTCTTCTAATTTTTTTTACTAGACATTACATTGTGTTGTGTGCGTGTGTGTGCTTGTGTGTGTGTGTATTTCTCTGCACTGTTCTTGATTTCATTTCTTGGCTGTGCAGCTGTAGACAACACCATCAACATAATTAAAGTTGGTTGGCGTGGTGCCTGGCCTGAATCACCTGACATCAGATGCATTTAAGGGCATGCTAATCCATCCAACTGGCCAGTGTACGAGTTTAAAGAGTTCAACTGTGCTATGGGCATAACACTTGACTGCCATATCCATATTTGCAGTATCAAACCCCTCCTTCAACAGCTCGACATTGGATGTGCTGTGTCTGTGTTATTCTATCCTCTAGTTGTTCTACACCTTCTCAAAGTCACTAAAATATTGTCTCCAAATCTTATTCATTGTTCCTTTCACACTTTAAGCTCAGATCTGGGACCAAGATGGCATCCAATTTCAGCACTCTCCAGTTGAAATTGGCATTTTTTTGTTTCTAACCACAAATAGTCACTCAAGCCATTGTTGTGCCATAAAAGGGCCTAGTTTGGTAATGAATAACTATAAATAATTGCTTATGGTTATTCCTCATAATCGTTCCTAATTATGAGGAACGAAATAGCCAAATGTCATATCCCTTCTGATTTTGGATTTCTGTTTTTGTCGTTTCCTTGGTTATTTTTCTTATGTCTTTCAGTTTGGTCATACTTGAGTTTTGGATTTGTTTTGCACTTTGCATCATCTTGTTATAGTTCATTCCTTCCTTCTCTTGTAGGTGGTGGGTTTATCTTTTGGGGTTTATATTGGAAATTTCTGTTATCTGGGTTTCAGGGTTCCCACTGAAAAAAAATAAATAAATAAAGCCCACACAAGCAGGGTGAATTGAAAAGTGTCAATACATTGACTAAGGAATCATATGATGATAATGTCAATACATAAACAAAAACATTAACAGTAAGGCAAACGCAAGATTGTACATGTATTTACATGCATACTGTACTGCCTCTACAAAAGTTCAGAACAGACAGGCACACACACAGCAACACATCTACAGTAGTCTTCAGTTGAAGGCTTATTTGATGATTAAATAAATACATATTTTTAATAAAATATAATAATAATAATAATAATAATAATAATAATAATAATAATAATAATAATAATAATAATAATAATAATAATAATAATAGAGCATTACAAAAACAAAGAACGGTTCTCAGTGAGACTCCAGTCATATCTTCCTAGTAAAGAGCCGTTCAAAAGAATCGGCTCATTTGTGAACGTCACATCACTATATTGCACACTTCGCATGCGGCACGTCAGTCAACACCTCCGAACATTAAAAGCAGTAAGTGACAGCTTTTATCTTTGCAAATGCAACATATTTGTCACTGTACTGCTACCTTTGCTATAGCACCACTTGAGAGTGCACTCCAAGTAGTGTTATCTAAAAATACACTTTTTACAGAATAATCTAAAAAGTATATTTTGAAATAATTAAGTTCAATGCCGGTTTCGTGTCTGCCGTCTGATGTCATGATGCAAGCTTCAACAAGGGCAGATCCTGTACCAACCAGGGTGGTGGCGCAGGGGTAGAGCCCAACTGACGTAAGGAGTCCTCAACGTGGCCGTCGCAGATTCGATTCCAGCCTGATGACCTTTGTTGCATGTCTTCCCCTCTTATTTATTAAGTTAAATCAACTTAATAAATTAAGTTGGATAAACTATTTTCTTTTTTCAGTATACAGGATCTTTGAAAAACTAAAATAACATGCTAAAACATATGTTTAAAATCATTTAAGCTCTATATGGATTTTAAGTACAATGTGAGTGATAATGTAATTTTGAATATATTTGGTTTTTTTAGTTTGAAACAACTTCATAGTTTGAGTTGACTCTATATAGAATTTAGTCAAAGAGATTTTAATTATTTGTTAGACAACAATTTATTATTTGAGTAAGAGTGACTTAAATTTGTAATGTTAAACACACAATGAATTCAGTTGTAATTATAAAACTTTGTAAATTGAGTTGGATAAACTTAATGAATTGAGTTAGATGAACATAATAAATTGAGTTGGTCAGACAGGGTACGAAACTTGGCATTGAACTCAATTGTTTCAAGTAAAGTCAAAGTAAAAAGTTCCTTTAAGTTAATTTAAGTTAGTTAGATGTGTAACTTTTAAGTTAATTGAACACACAAAAGTAATTTGTCATCACTAAACCAAACAAATTAAGTAAAATGTATGTAAATAAGTCCATAAAATGAACTACTAGCCAAAAACACTTTTTAGGGTGTAGACGCCTTCAACCTTTGCCTGACACAATAATGTGTTCACTTACCCTGGAAGGTATCTAACTGACTAGACAGCATATTTTCCAGCTCATAGGTGTAGGATTCAATTTTTTGGAGGGTTTCTCTTTTCACGGCAGCCTGGTAGCATTCCTCCATCTTCTTGTTGCAGCAAGATGGACCTTGGTGCTTACATATCTGCAGATCAGCATCTGGGGAAAGCAGAAACAACAAATTCAACAATAATCAGTTTTTTCTTTGTTGTTTTAATTAAAAACATGGATTATTTATATGGTGGGAGGGTAAGCAAATAAATACAGGAGTTCATTGAAATTTTGCAGTGGCTGGATTTAATAAAACATATTTCCGACTGCACATATCAGTTTATGATCATACACTGAAAGAAATATGTTACAGTGTATATAAAGTTCCTGGCTATGTGCACAGACAAGTCGTAACTCCTCTGAAAGACAGAAGCGGCACCATGTCATGGTGAGAAAGTAGACCAAGTATTTCATCCATGTTTAACAGCTATAAATACTGTCTGAGCTAAATATATGATCTTGCCTCAATGTGATACGAAGGCACACATGGTTGTTTCATATACTGAGGTATGCACATGCACTTAATGATAGATTTAAAGGAGATTAAAAAAAATACATGGATAGCCATTTTTTTCAAACTATACATGATCATAAATTAATATTTATTGATAATCACGATCACTTGATTTTAATAGGCTGCAAAAAAGCATTGTGCAATAACAATATTACCCGAGTAATTAAACTTCAACCAATATAATCTAACACAAAGTTAACATCAGATGAGACTTTGTCCACCCTCACCTGTATCAGCTTTATGCCATTGCTGAAGTGAAAAAGTGACTTGGGAACACATAAATAAAAAAAAAAGTATTATGCAAAAGTCTTACATCACTCAGATAACTCATTTTACATGGGGAAAGGCTGGACAAGGATGGCTCTAGGCAGATGTTGTAATCAGAGCCTAAAGCATGGTGTTAGGCCAGACCACAAGACCAGCGCTTCACTGGTCAAATCCCTCCATGAAACACAATAGGGTTACATTCTGAATCTCTCTTTCACTCTCTTCTCCCTCTCTCCCATTTGCCGGGCATATCCTTGTGAGGCCTGGGTGTCTTTTAATTACCCAGAGAGACTGCATTTGTTTCCATCCCAGAGCCAGATGAATGAAGTCATGACTGGCTGTCCTCCGGCTGTTAGCTCATTATCTCTGTCTCCGTAGGGGTCTGCTTTTTTATTTTGACACTTGTCTGTTGCCTAATGCTCTGCCTGCCAGATTTCTGCACTGTCATCGTAAAAGCAATGAAGTTACCAGAACATATTTTTATTTGTGAACATGTTAGAATAATTAATGCGTACAGATATAATCAGTTTATTCTTGATTTTTTTTTTATCTATCTTATGACACAATCTTTATCCTTTTGATTTATATAAGTTAATAAGCGGTCTGAAAAAGAGTATAAATTTTAACCAAAGAACATTTATTATAGTGATTGAATTGTAAGTAAGTGGTACATAAGCCAGGTGTTGTTCTAAGTAGAAATATTAAATAAAATGTCTGTATTCCTTAGAAAGATGACTCAGATTCTTCCATAAAAACAGACAGTAACTTATTGGCTCCTTTTATCAGTCCCTTTTTAACACCTACACTCACCAGACACATTATGAGATTTACATTAAAACCAGGTTGCTTCAAGAAAAGAGCTTTAATTCTTCATAAGATATAGTGTTAAAATGGTTCCTCAGAGATTTTAGTCCATATTAACATGACTACAACATGCTGTTATAGCAGATTTGATCCTTCCAAACGCTCCTGTTCTAACACATCCCAAAGGTGCTATGTTAGACTTTGATCACATGACTGTGGAAGTATTAAATGATAACAAACTCGTTTGGTACGCAAATAGTTTCTTGAACAACTAATTTGCTGTTCAAGAAATATGTTTTACAGTTGATTTTTGTGACATAAAGAACATGGGTCTACTATGGTCATAAAAAGAATAGTCATGTCCAGCACCAATACTCAAAAAGCCTGTGGTATTTAAATAACAGTCAGTTGGTAGTCAGAGGCACAACATATGCTAAGAAATATTTCCTAAGAAAAGAAAACATGGAATCCACAAATAATTAGTATGCTTTACTTTCTGCTGGTCTATCACATAATATTTTAATAAAATATATTGAAGCTATTAATTATAACGTGTCAAAATGTGATTTTTGCCAATCACTTATTATCCAACCACATATTTAATGTGTAATGGGATCATTATTTTTTCAAGTTGTTGCATTACATCTTTTTCTTTCCCTTTTCCCAGGGAGTAAAACAAAATCTAATGTCCCTTACTATGTGTAATTAGTGCCCTATGTACACTCTTCTTATGCTGCTTGGTAAAACTTTAACACAGTCCGCACGAGATGCCAGTTCTGATATTCATTTAATTGGTTTCAGGTGACTAATGCCTTTGGAGTAACTTGCCACACACAGTTCAATGGTCTTGTCAAAAACTCAGTGTAGAGAAGCTCAACCACTGTACAATTCCTGTAATTGATATGCTAAACAATGAAAGCATATGAATATGTGCTTTTATTGTTAGTGATGTTTCTCCATATGAATCAGCTTTGGAAGGTAAATACATATGTATACCACAAAATTACAATTTTTGCACTTGTGTAATATGATCTGTGTTACGGAGCAGGTTGAAATGTAATCTGACTGTCAACATTCAAAATATGAGGTATATTACATAGGGTAGCATTGTGCAGATCATAAGATATTTATGTGTTGTTCCAATTTTTCAAATGAGGTATGAATATTTCACTCTGATGTTCACTTTTATTTGGGACAGTGGTGCTTCCTAACACTACTGTTTATTTATATGCAGTGCCATTTTTCCAAGAACAAGAATAACTTTGTTAAAAAGTATGCAGTTAATTTGGTTTGCCTTCTGCTGCCTCGAGAACTCTGTACCCTTTGAAAATGGAGGATATTTACACTGTAAAGATTTGCTGGGCTTACTACAGACCGGGTTGAATGAAAGCACATCTCAAAGCGGTCTTTGCCACATACCTGAAGTTTTGGACTACCTTGAAACAAAGTCATGTTTGGTTTTCCCAGAACCAGAGCTGGAACTGCATTTAGTGATTGGCATGGAGTCCAAAGCCACATCAGAGGCCAGAAGTTGGAAATACAGATCATAAAGATAGATGTAAGGTTAGTGGGCAAATAGACTCAGATCTGCTGAAGCAGCAATTTACTGGAAGGGCATTAAGACACTATTACTTATAGTATCTGTTACGACCCATTTAACTACCCATGTGTTGACTTAGGAATGTCCTAATACCCCCTGGTGTTCTTTGTATTGGTGGATGAACATTAATCTTTCTATGTAGACATTGCTATATGATTTAATAGCAAACATACACTTAGAGAAAAACCTATTCCTCTGAACAGCCAGGGGCATAGAAAATCAGCTGAGGCACACAATTATGCACCATGTATATATGATGTACAATGACTATATGAAGAATATATTATGGATATAATATATGATGAATAAAAACAAACTGATAGATTAGCTAAGATTAGTTAACTGACTAAGCTAAGTATTTGGTTGTGTTATACACTTAAATGCACTTCTCAAATCAATAATGTGGTCTATGTGATTTTAGAGGACAATGTAGTCTTGAATTTTGTCTTTAAAAAACTCAAAATTATCCTTGAGAACATTTTTTAAAAATAACTAAACTTAAACTCTAAATGGCACTTGAGAAATTGAGAGAGGCCAAGTAAAAGCGACTCAAAATTATTAGTTAATCAAAGACGATACCAAAGTTTGAGAGCTGTAAATGTTTAAGGATGTGAAAACACATTGTGAAATACTGTTTTCTAATTCATCAACTGTTAGGAGACCAACATCCTTTAGTTTTATTAATTACACAGGTAAGTCTTTTGTCTCTATAAATGGTAGTCTGAGATGAAAAACACAGATTGTTGCATGTGAGAAGATAAGCATGCAAAAAAATATATACATTATTTTACTCCTTATATTTCTGGAACAGATATTAATACATTATTCTTCTTTTCTTTATTATTTAGTTAATTTAGGTCTTGTCTCATCAAAACAAGTTTATATATGAAAAATATCTTAAATTTCCCCATAAACATAACCGTTTAGGTTTTAGTTTAACTACAAAGATGGTAAGTAACTCAAATACCAATCAACATTTAAAGCAATAGCATCCAATTATAAAATCAATTTAACCACTTTCCATCTTCCTTCTATGCTAATTGTTGATAAAATAATTTTTTGCATTTTCATTTTGAAGATAAGAATGTCAAAGACATAAGTGTAGTGAAAAAATGCAATTCATTTGAAACTGGATCCTCCAAACGCTGGGTGACACACTCCTGCTACTTTGTAAAAAATCTGTTCACAGCACATAAAGCGCAGCACTGTATCCTAAGGCAAACATCACACTGTGAGGAAGGCTGAAGCCTGGCCTCTTCACATTTCAGGAGTTGCTTTTGTTGGCATACGATGTGAGGACTGAAGAAAAGTTGCATCATTATATACACATAATTCTTACACATGCTAAATCTCCCATTCTCAGAATCAGTTTCACCTCTTTGAGCTTTAAAGATATAATTCAAATTTAGAAAGCTTAATCGCTAGGTAGTTTTTTTTTTCCCCTTGATCACTCTAGTCTCCAATATGTACATGCACCTACAACAACACAGTTTAACAACAGAAGTATATATATATATATATCTCGGTGACGTGCGGTCAGAGGAGGCAAGTGAGGCAGAGCCTCACCTGTCATAATGGAAAAATATAATGATAAAATAATTTATATTGCTATTTTCACCCTGTGGTTTGTACTATAAAGTATTAATTTTTTATTTAGCTAAACCAATTTTGAATTTTTTTTTTATCACTGAATTTTTGCATTTTCCCATTCAAATGCTTGGAAGCGCAGCTGGTGAGGCAGCAGCAAGCTGAGCCTCACCTAGGATTGCAAAACCTCTCGTTAACTGCGCTGGCTGCCATTCTATGTGAGCATGTTCCTCCTGTCTGTACGTCACCAATAAAATGGCTAAAAAACATTTAATCTATGAACCATCCATCCATCCATCCATCCATTCATTTTCTTCCGCTTATCCGGGTTCGGGTCGCGGGGGTAGCAGCTTAAGAAGGAAGGCCCAGACTTCCCTCTCCCCAGCCACTTGTTCCAGCTCTTCCGGGGGAATCCCAAGACGTTCCCAGGCCAACCGAGAAACATAGACTCTCCAGCGTGTCCTGGGTCTTCCCCGGGGCCTCCTCCCAGTGGGACATACCCGGTACACCTCACCAGGGAGGCGTCCAGAAGGCATCCTGACCAGATGCCCGAGCCACCTCAACTGGCTCCTCTCAATGTGAAGGAGCAGCGGCTCTACTCTGAGTCCCTCCCGGATGACCGAGCTTCTCACCCTATCTCTAAGGGAGAGCCCAG